>CM037855.1:8440822-8543672 GCA_021234595.1 Delia radicum | reverse complement strand
GTAATGCATTACCTTGTAATGTGTACTCCTTACCCGTATCATTATTTTAAAACAAGAAGTAATGAGTTACCGATAATTGGACACTCATGGATTACTTTGTAATGAGACCTCATTACATTTTACATTACTTCAAAACATAAAATAATGACTTACCGACTTAATGACTTAATGCATGAATTATAAACGTTAAGTAATTATTGATATATATTTTTGAAAATCTATTTATAGACACATTACTTTGTGATTTTTTGTAAGCATAATGGTAAGGTGTATATTTTTGATATCACGAACGAAAACACGAAGCACAACAACTCATCTACATGCTAAGCAATAAAATATTGTATGTATCGATAGCTCAGTTGGTAGAGTTCTCGCCTAACTAATTGTTAAATACCAGAGACCCCAGGTTCGAATCCCAGCATGACCAAGTTATTTATTTAATAAAAAAAAAGTTATTTATTTAATAAAAAAAAAATATCTGTAAAAAAAAATTTTTATTAATTTTTTTTATGAAAATCTATTTATAGACACATTACTTTTGCCTACCATGTAACCATATAAGTAACCAGTTACTTTACCCACTACAAGGTAATGAGTTACCTTGAGGTTCATCGCCTGTAAAATTCATCAATGAAGTAACGTGTAAAGTAATGCATGAGGCCCTATGGCGATACATTACCCAGCGAAACCACACATTACCAAATCATGGGTAAAGTAATGTATCGCCATAGGGCCTCATGCATTACTTTACACGTTACTTCATTGATGAATTTTACAGGCGATGAACCTCAAGGTAACTCATTACCTTGTAGTGGGTAAAGTAACTGGTTACTTATATGGTTACATGGTAGGCAAAAGTAATGTGTCTATAAATAGATTTTCATAAAAAAAATTAATAAAAATTTTTTTTACAGATATTTTTTTTTAAATTAAATAAATAACTTTTTTTTTATTAAATAAATAACTTGGTCATGCTGGGATTCGAACCTGGGGTCTCTGGTATTTAACAATTAGTTAGGCGAGAACTCTACCAACTGAGCTATCGATACATACAATATTTTATTGCTTAGCATGTAGATGAGTTGTTGTGCTTCGTGTTTTCGTTCGTGATATCAAAAATATACACCTTACCATTATGCTTACAAAAAATCACAAAGTAATGTGTCTATAAATAGATTTTCAAAAATATATATCAATAATTACTTAACGTTTATAATTCATGCATTAAGTCATTAAGTCGGTAAGTCATTATTTTATGTTTTGAAGTAATGTAAAATGTAATGAGGTCTCATTACAAGGTAATCCATGAGTGTCCAATTATCGGTAACTCATTACTTCTTGTTTTAAAATAATGATACGGGTAAGGAGTACACATTACAAGGTAATGCATTACTTTATCGCACCCATTACCAAAGTTTTGCTGGGATATTAAATAAATTTCGAATTTTTGTATGAAAGTGGTTCATTTAAAAGAGCCTTGTTTTAGAAATTCAAAAATGAAAAAATAAAAATTAAAAAATTCTATTGTCTCAAAAATCAATCTTTTTTGGAGCCTTTTCTGAATTGCTCACAAAATATTTAAATTCAATTACATTTCTGAGTCAATTCGGAACCATTTTTTGGGTTTAATAATATTCTTCAAAAGTTTCTGTCTTTTATGCTTCCTTTTGGAGGTCTCATATTTTCGTCAAAAAAATGAGTAATTTTTGAAAATAAAATTTTGAAATTTCAAAATTAATAAATCAAATTAAACACAGATTTAATTTCAACTCAAAGAAAATAACCCTTAAGAAAAGTATCCTAATTTTGCTGACTAGGCATTAAAAATTCTGTATTTTAGGACGTTGTTTAAAACAAGTTTTAAATCGTTAGATTTTAATGTGAACCAGTTCGAAATTATTTATAACTAATTTTTAAAAAAATATTTGTTTAATTTAACACAATTATTGTTAAAATATAATATATTTTCATCTCTTTGCTTTTGGCAGTACAGTAGCTATTTAAAGTTTGAAGATGGCGAATTTCTTTCCTTTCCGATTTTTAAAAATTTCCCATATCTTAAATATTAAGACGAATAGAGCAAAATAGACGAAATATTCGACTTCCCCTAGATTTAACAGACGTTAATAAAAAGGTTGTTTTTTTATTGAAAATATGCAAGCTCCAGTTCCAAAATCGTGTAGAGAATAGAAAAAAATAAAAACTTCGATTTTCGGTTGCATTGAAGTTTTGTATATACGATTTTTTTTTAATTAAAAAATGTGATAATATCAAAAGGTTAAACTTTCGTATCAAAATAGTGGGTTAGTACGATTATATAAGAAAACCACAAAAAAAAAAATAAGTTCTGTGGAGTAAAATATCACTTTTTTTCTTTAATTAAAAAAAAATGTATATACAAAACTTCAATGCATTTGGTGCGTGAACTTCTTTCACGATCGCAAATAAGGGAAACTGCAGTTCTTAGTTTTTTCCATGTCCTACACGATTTTGGAACTTAGGGATGTCGCCAGAAAAATGTTATAACCCTAATCGACATGCCCTTGGACCCTGAACATTAAAAAAAAAATATCCGAATTTTATCAAATAGCTCATATCTTTAAAACTCAGATTTGGGGAAACCACAAATATTTAAACGGTTAAATTATCAAATATAATCAGAGAACAAAATTAGTAAAACACTGGTTAGACCAGTATTTTGATCTATATATAAAAAATATTTTTCGCCTTCTTGAAAATGTTGCGAAATAGCGGTGAAATTTTCAGCATCAATTGAATAGACATTTATAATTGTAACATTCTGATGACAACAAATTTGGTAATTTAATAGTTTTTTCTAAAGATGTAAATTTTGGCTCAGGCTAATTCACAATCACTAGACAATAATTCTACTCACTCACTAACATTTTTTTCTACTCATATTCACTCACATTCATTCACGCTCACGTAAGTAAATTCAAGTTTTACTTACGCGCGATCGAGCACTCGTGTTTCACGAAATTTCATAATCTTCCCGGAGAAAAAAAATTTTTTAAATTAAGATAAATTATGAATGTTTAAATCAAAATTGATCTAAATATGCAATTTTGGCATTTATTTAGTATTTCAAAACCCCAAAAATATTAAATTGGAGAACAAATTAAAGGAAGTATTTATTAAAAGCATGCGAACTCATCTCACTCAAAAATTGGAGTCACGTACACTCACGAAGACTTTTTTTTGCTATATTTTTAAAACTTCGACTTTTTATAAGAATATGTAAAATTTTTAAAGAAATATTTTCAAGATGCTTTTAATTTAAGCAATATTCGCCAAGAAACATATCTGACCAATAGAATTATTAGGGTGTAAAATTAGGTTTCCAAATAGATCTCAATTGATCCTTCTTTTAAACCCCCTGTGTATGAGGTTGGTTAACTTAAAAAAATTTAAATGTCACTTGCTTTTTCTCCTTTGCAATATACGAAATTTACTTAGCAATCTGAAGGTCTGCATCGGGATACCATCCTTGTGAATATATATATGTTTTTAATTTTAGATGTTTTTGCATTAACATTTTTTTTTAAACTTTAAATTTATCTGTCACTTTGTATCAAAATTTATTCTAATATTTGTTTATTTTATTTTTTTAGACCAATAAACCCATTATGGAAAAACGTCGCCGGGCTCGTATCAATCATTGCTTAAATGAATTGAAATCATTAATATTAGAAGCCATGAAGAAAGATGTAAGTATTTCGCAAATTAAAAAAAAAAACTACACACAGAGAAAAATTTAGCTATTTGCCAACTGAAATTCGGTTACTACGACTTAAATTCCGTTATTACGAGTTTCAGATGGTTGGCACCACTTAACATTAGGTTTCACAACAAAGTTCGGTTAATTCAACTAAATTTTATTGTCAACACTCAAAATATTCAGAAATCTAATGTCAATATCGTTGTACTAACTGAATTTATAAGTTTTTACCATTAATATACACTTTTCAATTCGGTTGGCACTTTATTTCTCTGTGTGTATGTAATTTAAAAACAACTGTTTTAATGGGTCGAAAATGACTCAAATAAAATACATGCATATTTTTGATATTTTAGTTGCTTTTTGTCAAAAATAATTAATTTTATTTTACTAAAATATGAGCTTCTCAAAGGAATTATAAAAGTCATGAAAATTTTGGGATTATTTAATCAAAAAAAAAATATTATTTAATCCAAAAAAAAGGTTTAGAAATGTCATTATAAAATTATAAATAGAACAATTTAAAAAAGGCTCCAAACCGTATTACTTTTTAAGTCTAAAGAAATTTGTCAAACCTCATTTTTTTTGTTTAAAGCTGCATTTAGTGTATAAAATGGTACACGAACTAAATTTCGAAATCTAGTTTAATCCTCTAACTGGCAAACGATGTTTTGCAATGAAATTCATAACATGAGCTCACTCGAAAAACATAAGTTCTTCAACAAAATTATTTATCGTTGCCTACTTTAGGCGATATGAGCCAAAATATTTTAGGGTGCATTTTGAAAACTAAAGCATATAAAAGAGAAGTTTTGAACAAAAATTTTTTCTCTTACCAATTTATATCCACACTCCAAAAACTATTTTTTTTTCGGCTCCAATTTAAGAAGATTTTCGTGATTTTCGCTTTTTGGAAAAAGATAAATTAGGCGAAAAAGTATCGAAACTTCCATTTATATTGTTCAAACTTCAACACTTTGCTATTAATACTTAATGTCTTCTTTCTGCAAAATTTCATAAAAATCCGTCTTTTAGTTAATAATTTAAGACGATGTCCTTTAGAGCAATCCTGTGAGTCTTTGGACTAAAGTAAGGACTTATTATTAAAGATAAAGCTTCAATCTTACTTATATTTTATTATAAAGAGTTATTTTGTCAACTTATATCCCAGCAAAAAATAATTTCGATTTGGTAAGCAGTAACTTCTTTTCAGTGCTTCCAAAGAAGCGCTTCGCCGTCATGCATGCAATGAAGCAATTCTGGAAGGCATTATATTGTGCTTCACTGAAGACTTTCTTTTGAAGCAGTAAAGAAGGCATGAAAAGAAGCAGTGAAGAAGGCATGGAATGAAGCAGTAAAGAAGGCCTTCTATGAAGCACTTCTGGAAGGCATTATATTGTGCTTCCCTGAAGGCATTCTTTTGAAGCAGTAAAGAAGGCATGAAAAGAAGCTGTGAAGAAAGCATGCAATGAAGCAGTAAAGAATTCCTTCTATGAAGCAATTCTGGAAGGCATTATATTGTGCTTCCCTGAAGGAAGAATCGCTTCTCGAAGCTCTTCTTTAAGCGCTTCGGGAAGCTCTTCTGGAAGCTCTTCCGGAAGCGCTTCTATCATGTGATTCTTTGATCACATGATAGAAGCGCTTCTCACCTGCTTAAAAGAGACCTACCAAGTGGGACATCGCGAACAAAAATCATGCCTTCTGGAAGGCCTTCAGCAAGCTCTTCAGGTTCAAAGAAGGCCTTCCACAAGCGCTTCTTGGAAGTATTATTTTTTGCTGGGATTGGTTTTTTAGATTTTTGAAAACTATTTTTGTTTCAAAAATAATTAATTTTTGAAATTTTACAAAATTTTGATTTTGAAGCTTTCTTGCTTTCAAACCGTGGACGGCACACGAAAAATTTCTTCATAAAATATTTAGCAAATTTTGTTTTCTATCGGAATATATTAATTTCTAAGTATAAAACGCTCATTTGACGTATTTGTGGTAAATTTCATGAAGACTGCCCTGAGGCAGCCTTACCCGTTAGAGGGTTAAACTGGATTTCGAGGGTAATGTAAATATAGTTTAAGTCATTTTTAAATTTTGAATAAGAAGACTTTTTTGGATGAAACACTTTCATATAACATTTTTAATTTTAATAATATATTTTAAGCTCATTTCCATTTCATATTTTTGAGCTCATTTGCGGGCTGGGAGGTAAAAAAAATCGAATTTTAAATTTAGTAAAATTTACTTTTTACAACTTTTTTTAAAGTAATTTTTGAATTGATCTCTTTTTCCAGTAGGAGGTTGAGGCGACTCTTGTCGCTTGAAAGGGGGGAAGGTGGGTTGAGATCCCTGGCGTCGTACTTAACTGGACACTGCAATCTCAGATACCATCTGCACAGGAAGGATCAATCGGACACGGATATGTGTAGGTTTTGTGAGATGGTGTCTGAGACCTCGGAGCATGTTCACTGCGAATGTCCCAGGCTTTGTGATAGGAAACTTAGGCTTGTAGGTGATCGCTTCATTTCGCCTTCCGACATCGCGAACATTTTGCCTAATAGGATAATTGGCTTTATAGGTAGCTTGAATCTGTAGGTAACTTTAGGCAGCACAAAAGACCTACATTGGTGGCGGTGCATAGTGCCTTCTGATCTAATCTAAATTTTTGAATCAGAAAAGAAGGCCCTATTCATACAAAAACTATAAATTTTAGATTTTGAGCCTCTTTTATCATTTAATTTTTAAGCTTGTTTACAGGCTGGGAGAAATAACATTGATCGAGTTTAAAATTTAGTAAAATTAACAAAGTAGTATTCCTATTTAGTGTCTTAATGAAATAAGTTAAGTTTTTTTTCCACTTTTAAATATAAAATTATTTAATATTTCTTCCATAAGCCCTTTTAAAACGCGGCTAAAATCAAAGTCATGCTATAAACTCCAACAAAACAATATGAGAAATTTTTTAGTTAAAAACACTATAAAACTTGTGAAAACCTGTTTTAAAAAAAAAAAAAACAAAACAAAATCCTGCTGTGAAGGAATCCAACCATTCCAAGCCAAAGCTAAACTTTCAGAGTATGTGTAAGACATAAACTCCAACGCCTCCCATACAAAGCGTCTCTTTTTACCATAATACAAATGATCGCTTGCTTAGGTTTTAAAATACAATATGAGTAGATCATTGATCAATAGGTAAAGAAAAAAAACCTGCGTGGGAAATTATACTTTTTTGATAAGTCAGTAAACAGTGTTGAAGTTTTTTTTTCAAGAACATGATTTTCAAGTCTGTACGAAGGGAATACAAATTTGAAGAGAACAAAAACGATCATCCATTTATCGTTGGGATGATCATTTTAACAAAAATGAATGAAATTTTTGTTACCAGATGATTTTATATTCCCACCTTAAAGGTGGCTGTTAAGCTTCTTGGCTTCGGATTTTTTTTTGCAGTTTATATTTTTAATTCTTGTGTTCTCAGCATTCAGTTATTTTTTTATTGTTAGCCTTAAATCCCCAAGAAGATCGTGTTTTGCTCATAAAGTTTTAACTTGTTGTAGGGATTGTGTTTTTTTTTTTTTTGTTTGCCAAACAACAATCTGAGGATCTGTCTGGTTGTGTTTTGTTAACTGATGTCTGGCCAACAATTGTTGTTTTATTATTATTTTTATTTTTTTTCCTTTAATTTCAGTTTATTTCTTTTCGTTATTTAAAGGTTTTCGTTAAGAAAACAAATTGCAATCAATTAGATGTTTCTTGTTTCTTTGTAATATGTTGCTAGTCCAACAACATCATCATCATCTCCATCGTCCAAGTCCTCGTCGTTGTTGTTGTTGCCAATATTGTTGGCCAGTTTTGTTATGATAACAAAAAAATGTGCGATATTTTCTTGAGCGCGCTAAGAAAAACAACAACGTAAGGCGTTCTTATACAAAAAAGAGGTGGCGGCATTTAAACAAAGAGTTTGGAAGCCTGGGAAAATAGTTTTTTTATCGAGCGAAAATATTTTTAGCGAAAATAACAACTTTTTTAGAATTAAATAACAAAGTAGAGTTGCCAGCTTAAAAATATTTTATAATTACAGTAGTACCCGCTTAAATGCGCAATCAAAAATGCAGAGTTTTTAGCGCATTTAAGCGGGGAATCATTTATCCGAAAACTCGGATAAGTGCACAGTAAGGCATTTAGGAAATTATCGTTTAAATGCGTAAAATACGAATTAAATTAAATTATTTTTCTTTAAGTAAATTTTTCTTACACTTTTTGCCTTAAAAAATGTATTTCTTTCCTTTAAATTAAATTTTGTGCCTCTTTTTTGAGTTTTATTTAAACTAAGTTAAGGTTTTTACATAATTTTGTGTTTAACAAAAAATTTTGTTTAACTAGTAAGTATGTCCATGCATTTTGCATGAAATATATTTTCGCCAGCATTTTTGCGCATTTTAAAGCGGAAAGCACTTAAGCGGGACGTATTTAAGCTGTAACTATTGTACACACAATCTACGTGAAGTTAACATTAACTTTAATATACCAACCAGAGTTGACATTTAATCGTTTATATGATTTTAACTTATTCGTCTTTAACTCAGTTCAAAATTATTAAAAAAAAAATAATTTTGATACCCATATTACCACATATAACTTAGGGATGCCTTTATTAATAATATAGGTGAAAAAACTGATTAAAAAAAATGTTCTTTGCATGTATGTTTTTTAGTATTGCCAACTGTTGGCATACAAAATCACAGAGTTGCACACAATTAGTCGTATCAATACAGAGTTGTTTAGAAATAGTGACCAGTTGAAAAGTTGGATTAACTGTTAATCAAAAGGATTAGAAAATGGATTAATCGACTTGTTTAGTGCTTCCTGAAGCAGTTAATCCACTTTTTATTTTATTAACTTTTCTGTGTAAATTTGGTATAAATAAAAAATAGTTGAAAATTTTTATCCAATTATTTAAAGAAAACTCAATTTTTGGCCTATTTCTATGGGACTCAAAGTTTTATATTTTTAATTTATTTCTCTGCTAAAAATTAATTCATCGATTTTACAAAATTTTTGAAAATCTTACCGTTCGGACCATGAATTTTTTTTTACTTATCAAATTTAATAGAAAATTTTAAATCAAAAATAAAAAGTTTTTAAAAATACTAGTTTTTGGATCTGGTATAAATGTAGGGAATATTTGATGTTTATGTTTCTGAAATTTATTTTACGCCTTTTAAATAATTAAATCGGTTAAGATATTAAAAATTATAATTTTTGCTATAATTTTTCAAAGAAATTTTCTTTTTTTATTTTCACCATTATCTTATTTTTCAGCCGGCACGTCATACAAAATTGGAAAAGGCAGATATTTTAGAAATGACCGTTAAACATTTACAATCGGTGCAACGTCAACAGCTAAATATGGCCTTACAAACCGATCCCACTGTTATACATAAATTTAAGACCGGTTTTAAAGAATGTGCCGATGAAGTAAATCGTTATGTCAGTTCTTTAGATAATGTAGATGATGCTGTACGCCAAAGACTTAATAGTCATCTAAATTCCTGTGCTACGGGTTTAGAACAAATTGGTTCTATGACTAATTTCTCAAATGGTTATCGTAGTGGATCAGCTAATAGCTTTTTCAATAATAACTCTATGCCTTTAACGGTTTCAAGTGCAGCTTCAATATTTCCAGCCTTACCTCAGGATTTAAACAATAATCCAGCTACTACGGGCATACAAGTGGGTGGTGTACAATTAATACCCTCTCGATTACCCTCAGGAGAATTTGCTTTAATAGTACCAAATACCGGGAATACTACAAATGTAGCAAACTCTTTAATAAACAATAATTCCAGCTCAGGTTTTCCTCAATGGCCCAGTAATGCTACTGCTACCAACGTAAATCAACAAAATTCTGCACAAATTAATGATTTTGCTGCAAATTTCAAAAGATTAAGTGCCTTTTCGAAACCTCAAAACACTTTGATAAATCCTATTAAAATTCCCTCCAATAACAACAACAATTATCCTCAAACAACATTAACCACTAACTCAGCATTTCAACAATCTCAGCAGCAACATCAACATCTTCAACAAAACCAGCAACAAGCTTTTCATACTACTACCACTACCAGTCCACCTTTGAGTCCCATATCTTCGGTATCTAGTCATAATGAAGATTCTATCATGCACACCAGCTCAGATTTTACCAATTCTCATACGGTTTCTCCTCAACATGATAAACATCTTAATACCTTTTCGGGAGTGTTTGCTTCACCTCCTTCAAGTGCGGAAAATTCCTTTGTCCTAACAGCAGCTCATTTACAGCAACAACATGTATCCTCCACCAGCAATAGTGATTTGAATAGCAGTGGTAATTCGTCAATGAAAAGATCATTTTCGGAAACAGCCGATTCTAGTATATGTTCGGAAGATGAGCCTTCAGCAAAAAAATATCAAAAAGAACAACCAGATCAAGAAGATCAGGATAGTATGTGGAGACCGTGGTAATAACAGATAACTGGAATTAACAAGTCGTACTGCGCCATTCGAAATTCAAAAAAATGCCAAATCAAAAAAAATTGAGAAAATTCCAAATGAAATTGTGTAATTAAGAAAAATATAAATGAAATTATGGTTTTCTATTTCAAATTCAGAAAATTCCCAAATAAAGTTCAGATTTTTCATTTTAAAAAGAGAATCTCTAAATTCAATTGAGATTTCCTATTTCAAATTAAAAAAATTTAATATAAAATTGAGATTTTCCTTATCTTTATGATGGAAAAATTTAATTTAAAATTGGGATTTTCCATTTAAAATTATGAAAGTCTTATTTAAATTAAGACTTTCCATTTGAAATTAGGAAAATCCCAAGTCTAATTGTGATTTTTTAATTGAAATTGTCATTTTTCGTTAAAAATTGCGAAAATTTCGAATTAAATCACAAGAAAAATATAAATGAATTAAAAAAATATATAATTGAATTTTGAATAATTTTAATTAAATTTTACAATTTTCAATTGAAATTCTCAATCACTACTTTATTTAATTTTTCCCAACTTTATTTGTAATGATCTTAATTTTAAATATTGTACTCCCTATTTCGTTTGTAATGTTCTTCATTTCAGTTCTAATTTCTTGAATTTAAATTAAAAATCTCAATTTCAAAATTAATTTTCCCCTTTTTATATAGAAAATTATACTTTTATTTGGAATGTTCACAATTTGAAATGATAAATGTCAAATTTCGAAATTTCTAATGAAAAATTCCGATTTCAATTAAAATTATTGCAAATTGAAATAAAAGATTTTAAGTTTTTTTTAGAATTTTCTTAAATGGAAACCTGAATTTCTTAATTTGAAATGAAATATCTGAATTTCTTAATGAATTTTCTAAATTTTAAATGGAAAATACTAATTTTTTTTTTTTATTTTCTCAATTTCAGAACTAATTTTCCCATTTTTATATAGAAAAGCATAATTTTATTTGAATTTTTCACAAATAAAAGATTTTAATTTTTTTTAAAATTTTCTTAAATGGAAACCTAAATTTCTTAGTTTCAAATGAAATATCTGAATTTCTAAAGGAATTTTCTAAATTACAAATGGAAAATACTATTTTTTTTATTTTCTCAATTTTAGAACTAATTTTCCCATTTTTATATAGAAAAACCCAATTTTATTTGAATTTTTCACAATTTCAAATGATAAATGTAAATTTCATATAAAAATTTCGCAATTTCAATTAAAATTTTTTCAAATTGAAATAAAAAATCTGAATTTTATTTGTCAATTTCTTAATTTTAAATGGAAAACCTCAATTACATTTAAAAATTAATTTATTTAAAATATAATATCTGAATTTCTTAAGGAATTTTCTAAATTTAAAATGGAAAATACTATTTTTTTTTTATTTTCTCAATTTCAGAACTAATTTTCCCATTTTTATATAGAAAATCCCAATTTTATTTGAATATTTTTCACAATTTCAAATGATAAATGTAAATTTCATATAAAATTTCGCAATTTCAATTAAAATTTTTTCAAATTGAAATAAAAATTCGGAATTTTATTTGTCATTTTCTTAATTTTAAATGGAAAACCTCAATTCCATTTAAAAATAAATTTATTTAAAATATAATATCTGAATTTCTTAAGGAATTTTCTAAATTTGAAATTGAAAATCCCAATTTCTCTAAAAAGGTTCTCAATTTAAAATCAAAAATGTAAATTTTATTTGAAATTTTCTTAATTTTAAATGAAAATTCTTATTTTATTTTAAAATTTGCTCAACTTCATTCGTTAAGCTCTCAATTTAAATTAGAAATGGTGTAGTTTCCATAAAAAAAATTCAAATTTGCTGATGTACTATTTTAAGTAGTAAATTAGAATATAACATAAATTTTAAAAATCATACTAATTTACCACGATATCACGTTAGCATTTAAATTTCGAATTTTTTGCTAAAAAAATTTATTATGTTAAAAATATTTTGTCAAAAATTATCTTCGAAATTGTATAATTGTTTTTTTTTAATCTACAACAACATTTTTATATAAATAATTTGTTTTTTTTTACAAAAATTTAAAAACAAAAAAATTTTATCTATTAAAAATTGTATATTTTTTATTAAAATTTAAAAAATCCCTAATTACTTGAACATTTGAGTTTGACATAACTTTAAATTTATATTTTCAAAACTTGTGTATTATTTGATATTTTTTTTATAATTTTAACACAGAAAACTAATTGGATTTTGTATATTTATGTTAAAATCTAAACTTATTATGTTTTTTCCTAAAAAAATATTTATATTTGCTACAAATTTTATTTAAATATTTATTTAATTTTTGTTTTTCTGAATTTCTCTTTTTTTTACTATGTTTATCTGTGATTTGTACATAATTTTGTAAAATATTTTGTTTAGTTGTATTTTTTTTTAATTTTTAATTTTTTAAATACTTTTTTTCTATTAAGTTTTTCTAATTTTAAGTATTTAAATTTTGATTTCCTTGATTTTTTAACAAAAAGTTTTGTTTGCTTTTTAATTGAAAATTTATAAAATTGTTTAAGTTTTTTATTTTTAATAAATATTACTTGAAACGGTTTTTTTTTCTATAAATTTTAAAAATTATGAAAATTTGGCTGCAATTTTCTATATTTTAAATAAAATAAATATATAACAAAAAAAAAAATAAAGAAGTTTGTAATTTTTGATATGTGATTATGGGGTATTTCTGAAGTGATAAATGGGAATTTTAAAAGTTTCAACACTAATTATTAGTGTCCGACCGAACAGTTCGGCCAAAAACCTATATTTTGTCGGTTTTTTGATATCTAGAGGCAATGATGACAAATTTTGGTATTGGAAACATGTTTGCTGAGCCGATTTAATTCGATTTTATGTATAACATTTAAGAGAAAATGTGAAGTTTAGCTATAAAGTTAAAAGTTCGGCCGCCGAACTATTTTCAATTTGGCCAAACTTTCTGAGGCCGAACAGTGAATTCATTGCTTATTTACAGACTTTTCTTCAAATTTGACACTCAAAATAGCATCTAACCAGCCCAATAAACATTTTCCCATCCGCCAAATTTGTCCATAATGCTTTAAAATACCGAATACAGACCAAATGCATTTACTGGCTGAACTGTTCGGTCGGACACTACTAATTATTGCATGAAAACAAAAATATATAAATTTTAACCAAAAATTATTGTGCAGAATTAATTAAATTAAACTGTTTAGCAAATAAAGTTTATGGTAATTTATAAAAATTTATAAACAAAATCCTAAAATCTAAATTACAAATAAGCCTCTTATTTTGCCTTGTCTTTAAACTTATAAAAATAGTTAAAATTAGTTTAAAATAGTCACGGACTATTAAATAAATATTGGCACATTTTTCTGCGTTGTCCAACTTCACTTTTTTGTACATAATGACTAGGAACTTTAAACATCACAGATTTTTCTTTTTGAACTCTTTCAAATCATTTACAATAGCTTGTTAATTCTTTTCATTATCCTCCTGGACATAACCAAATAATTTCTTGAGCATATTGTATAAAATCATTTGTCGTGTTACTTCTGCTTCATATTTCATATAATCACCGAGACGTTGTTGTTTATATAGGACATCTAACAAGTCGAATAAATCGATTTCCAATTTGCGCATATGCATATCCAGCTCGGGCGTATGAGTACCGGCAAATAAGGCCTTCATATAAATGGTTGAGATTTGGGACAAAGAATCATCTAATTTATTTAAAGTAACATCATCGGCATGGGCTATTTTTAAAGGACCCATTAGTTTTGGTGAGGCACGATAATTAAGTAAATCTTTGCTTAAGACAAAGGAAAAACTTAAACATAAAATTAAACACCGAGTAAACATTTTGAATTATGATTTTAAATTAAATTTTTTAAATTTTAAAAATTATTATTATATTTTGAAATTAAATAACGCCTGATTTGTTTTTAACACTGCGTTTAATGAATTTATTGTTTGAATACAATCAATTTTTCTTAGTTTTTATTTTGAAACTATTGCAAAAATTTCAATCTTCATGCCTTTTATAGTGGTTTTGAGAAAATTATGTTATCAGCTTTAATATTCGTTATATTAAGTTTTGTTTGATGAAATTTTTTGCATTTTAATCATTTATTTGAGTTAATAAATTGATTTCAAGGTGATTTCCTTAATTGTAATTTACAAGTACCCTCATTCATTGTTTATGCGAAACTATTGAATTCGCTATCAGTTCAAGGTCATATTTATTTGTTGACATAGTTTATATTTCCGATTTAGATTTTCTTTTTTATACTTTTTTGTACTTAAAATAGTAAAATATAAAAAAAAAACTATTGTAACTAGTTTTGATTAAATAATAAAACTGATTTCTAGACTTATAGTCTGCGATTTTTTTAATTTGATGGCTTTGCACTGATTAAATAATAATTGAAATTAAAGGAATGCTGACAGATCAAAAGTCAATCCAAGCTTTGAATTTAGTTTTAACTAGATATGGATTATATCATATTTTATTTTATCATACACCAATAAAATTTTAAATCTAATTTCAACAGGATTTCGGTCATAATGTAAACGCAACCTAACACAATTTTACTCATTAAGAGCACGGTATACAGGCAAGGAAAAATATATGGTACGAAGTATATTAGTTAACAGTATTACTTAACCCTATAACCGGCAAGCCCGCCTCTAGGCGGGGTATTTTAAATTGGCCATAAGTACGCCAAAAAATTGTTTTATTATAAAAATGTAAGCTATATCGATGGAGAACAAAGTTATCCACATATTTTGCGAAGAAATGTTTTGTGTACATGACATGGTTTGGAAGCGAGAAAGCGTTATAGTTAAAATTTTCAGTAATTTCAAAAAATAAATATTTTGAAACAACCACAATTTTGAAAAGTCCTTAAAACACATTTCTGTTAACATGAAACCATCCATATTCCACACAAAGGAAGATTAAAGCTTAAACTTTTGGAAAATACTCTAAGTTTGTTCCAAGGACATACAGGACTTTAAAAGGATACATATAAAGGACATCGTCTTATCTTGAAAACGAGTGGACGGATTTTTATGAAATTTGGCAGAAATATTATATTTGGTAACACTATCAAAGCTTCAAAGTTTCGTCAATATATATTAAAGTTAAGGTTCGTTTTCGCTCGATTTCGCGTTTTTCGAAAAACGAAAATCGCCGTATCTTTTTATCTAAAAGCTCAAAACGACTAATTTTTGGACTGTTGTTACATCTTTGTAAGAAGAATAATTTATGTTGTAACTTTTTAAACTTTATAGGTTAGTTTTTGAGATAGCCTCTAAACCTATTTTGACCCATATCGCCTAAAATAGGCAACAAAAAAAATTTCGCTAAAACAAAATATTATTTATTTCTCGTGCCGAAATAGTGGAATAAATTTCAGTACCAAAAAGCTTATGCCGGTTAGAGGGTTAAAAATTATATATGTTTTAATAATATTGCGCAATAATAGTTTTAATAATATAATAAAAAGCTGTTCAAAATTCTTATATCTTTATATGAAATATGTACACACACAAAAAAAAAATTCATACTATTTGTGAATATTTTATGAAAAATTTGCCAACGTACTAATTTAGGAACTTTTTCATAACATTTATGAACAGTTCATAAAAAAATACTGGAAAAGTTTGTGTTTCGAAAGTCATGACAAGGTTCTTAAAATATATGTAGAAACACTTAATATTTATGAAAAAGTACTAATGTACAAAATGCTAATATTTAAGAAAACTTGCATAAATTGCAGTAATACTGGGAAATTTATGTACCTTTTCATAAATGCTAGGGAAACTAGGAACACTTCATAAATAGTAAGTAAATTTCATAAATAGTATGTACCTTTAAAAATATAAACTTTTTTATAAAAAATTATGAATTTTATTTTTTTCTGTGTATGTGCTACAAAACTGCAAATTGCTTAAAAACTTTAGATATGTTGAAAACAAGTTTTCAATTTATTTTTTGATCACTGATGATAATCTTTTTTACTTCGAGCTCATATAATATATATTAGTTCTCATGTAGTGAGTAAACTAGTTTATATGAATGTTTGATGTTTGGCATAGGATTGTTACCGCTTTCAAAACGTGTTCTGATGATGGGAACCTAGAAAATTCCCGAAATAGATCTTTCAACACATTCCTGAAAGGGTCAAAGAATTCATTTGAAAACAAAAACTCTATAGATTATTTGTTAGAACAATATGCTAATAAAGAAATATAGAGTATGGCCTCGAACTTGAATAATTTTCATTTTCATTGCAAAATTAAAGGTCGAAAAAACATAATTTTTATTTTTAATAAAAATTATATTAAACTTGTTATTTTAAACTCAAATTTTTAATACAAAACCTTATTTTAGAGTAAATTAAATGTTTTTTCCAATATATAAAATATGACTTCATAACTTTTTTTTTTTAATATTTAGTAGAAAATTTTCATTGGAAGATAGATTTTTTGCTTAAGTCTTTTGAAGCTTTTGGTGCTTTTTGACCTTATTCAAAGGATGACCTTTAAGCTTATCAATGTCAAAAGGGAATCCAAATCTCCTCGTAGAGGTTTACCGGAAAAACTGCAATATTGATAAATTCACCGCCAAGGTCCACAAAACTACTTCCCCTTATCCCGCCCTTATAACCTATTTTCCTGATATCAATGTACTGCATTTGTGAAGGCATCTCTCGAGTGTAGTCCCAAATAATATCACACTTTAATCTCTTACAATCACAAATATTAAAACTTTATTTTTAAATTATTATTATTAAAACTATTAAATAGATGTCTAAGTATCCTGGGAAATTCGCACAATGGACAATAGAATTAGTAGGAAATAAATTTCGAAAAAAAATAATATTAAAACAAGCGATAAACCGTAGCAAATAACAGAAAACATAACAAAAACAAATCACTACAAGAAGAAATAAAATCGTAATAACTACCAGAAGAATAACAACAACAAAGAAGAGATAAAGAGACTCATACACCACCATAAGGACCTGTAAAACAGTGTAAAACAATATACACTTGTTTAGTATAAGAGCCAAAGGTTAATAAACGAACATTTTGCCAAAGTAACTGAAACAAATACTCAGACAGACGGAATAGGCAGACGAAAAGACATACCGACCGATCGACCGACTGATTAACCAACAGAACGTCATTGAGCAGAACAGTCAAATAAAAAACAAAAAGGTACAATACAATTTCAAGGATGTGTGGGAATTTTGAGAAACAAGTGGAACGGTATTCAAAATACATCCAGCCATACAATGAATATGCAGACGATCAGTATTTCGTATGAGATGTAGATGATGATCGTGTGATTTTTATAAGAATCAGCAAAAGGATAAAAAGAATATACAAATACAACACAATATTCAATAACTGAAATTATAATTTCCATCATTTATATAAATATTTTTTTTTGGTAGCGGGAGTTTCTCAGCTCATATTTCAAATGTGTGAGAAACAAAAAATTTTGTATAGAAAATTTTGCATCGTTTTGTGAACAACAAAAAAATTTATAGAATTAAATGTGAAGGCGTATGTGAGAACATGAAGAGTTTTGTGTATATAATTTTTGTGTGTAAGAAGAAAAAAAAGGATAAATCAGGTTCTTTTTTGTGTGTGTGTAAGTTAGGGACTATATGAAGGGGATATATAAAATTACCCACGCAAAGCAAGCGACTGACACACGACTTTTTATAAGGATATGGAATTATAATTAGTTCCGTTTAGCAGGTTCATATGAGATTTATTTCTTTTGATTAAGGTGAATGATAAAATTTTGTTAAAAAAAAGGAATCAAGGAAAAATTGATAAAAGAATGTTTAAAAATAGATTAAATTTTGATCAGAAATAGCTGCAAACAGGACTAAACATGGACATGGGAAATACCTTAAATGACTTCAACGCTATGAACCTGACTTTAAGAAAAGAACATTTGCACCTCTTGTTAATTCGGAACTGAATACCTTCTTTCCTCGACGCCAGTTTAAAAAGGTTGAACAACGCTAAACGGTTGAACATGCTTAAAGCAAAATCTTCAATTTTTATGAAATCGTAATAAAGGGTAGGTAGACTAATGAACAAACACAGTTCTTTAGCGCATCAATCTTACTTTAAGCAATTAAAAAGGGGGCTTACTTTTTTCGTTTCTTTTCATATTTAATTCAAAGGTATTTTAAAAATCTATCTAACGATATACCAAAAAAGTGTATATGTTTGTTTGTTTTTCTTGGGGACATTTTGGACCGCCTCTTTTTAACTATAAAAAGTAAAATTGGTACGATTAAGAATTGCGATTGTCTATTAGTATTATAACATTATTTTATATAATTTGATCCATATAGTGTAAAAGTGTAAATTTTTGACCAAAAATGACTCCCTAGGAAATTTACATAATGACTTTAAGATTTTGATTAAATTTGTATACACAATAACGGACACTAACGTTAAATTTTTAAAAATCGCAGAAAGATGTTTTAGCGATTTATTTCAATTTTGTCGATTTTTTTAATTGTTGGAGTTTTTTTTAACTTTGTCGCTTTTTCGATGTAGACATTTTTTTTTTTGGAATTTTTGAGATTTTTAACAGCGTAAACGATTTTTTTTTTTTTTTTAATCTGGTGACTTTTTCTAAATTTTTGGAATTTTTTTTATTTTTGGTATTTTTTTTTTTTTAAATTTTAAAGGTTATTTTTTATTTTTGGCAAATTTTTTACAATTTTGGCGTTTATTTATTTAAAAGTTTTGCGATTTTATACAATATTAACGATTATGGCGATTTGTTTTCAATTCTGGTAATTCTTTAAAATTCTGGATTTTTTTTTGAATTTGTTGTCATTATGGGTTATAAAAACTGAAGATTTTTTTTCAAATATTTGACGTTTATTTTAATTTTGGCAATTTTTTTTAAATTTTGACGTTTTTTTTTTGAAATTTTATCCATTTTTTATGATTTCAATAATTTTTTTTAATTGTTTTTTTTTAATTTGGTGATTTTTTAAATGTTGACTATTTTTTTTAAATTTTGACGTTTTTTTTTTGAAATTTTATCCATTTTTTATGATTTCAATAATTTTTTTTTAATTGTTTTTTTTTAATTTGGTGATTTTTTTAAATGTTGACTATTTTTTAATTTTTGGTAATATTTTTTTTTAATTTGACGATTTTTTTTCAATTTATAAAAACTGGAAATTTTGGATGCAACAAATTAATTTTCAATTAAAAATTCGATAGATATTATTAAACCTTTAATTGACCTCTGCCCCCTTCAATTTCAACCAAACTTCGTATGAAATATAAGTGTCATATATAAATATGTCATCGTATAAGTTTTGGGTTGTTAACTCTAACGGTTGTGGAAATATCGCGTTTTAAAATATGAAAGAAATCTAAATTTTAACAAAATTAGTCGTACTTAATCGTCCATATCCTTTTAACGGTTAAAGCTACTTGATTCATTGATACCTCATTTTAAAGCAGCTATGCCCACTCCATATGCCCGCGAGCGAAAACAGCTTTTTGTGCTTTCACATGTACACATAAAGAGCTTTGTGCTTTCACACATACGCGAAAACTACACCGATAAAATTGAATAGTCGCATAGTTAAAAAAATTCTTAGTTCATTTTAAATAAATTAATTTTAACTATCTTGATCATTAATAACTATTTGTTTTTTGTGTCAAAAATTTTTAATTGTCATAATAAATATAACGAATTTTCGTAAGCATAGAAAATTTGACTTTTGTTTTAAAAATTGTAAACTTTAAATTTAAATTTAAAATATTTTAATTGAAAAAACTTAAATTTTGATGAAATTATAAGTATAAAGTTTATACTTATCTTATACATCCATTGTTTATACTATAAACAATGGATGCAACATTTAAATGAGTTTTTGTTACTACTAGTATGGTTAAATTATAAATCAACTAAGAAATATTTTGGGTGTAGTGATAAACAATAGAATGGGCCGAAATATACACATAAAGAGCTTTGTGTACGCGAAACCTACTAATCAATCGGGTCAGCTAGAAAACATTTGTGCAATGCTTGCGTTTGGTTTTGTTTTTTTTAGCGACTGTTGATCAGTTGTCACGCAGACTTCATGTGAGAAGGTAGTACACGCAAATCAGAAAGTGAAGTACAGCACTGCTCAAAATGTTTAATGAGGTTTGTGAAAATGATTTTTTGTTTACACAAAACAGCGTTGGCGAGCCAGTATGTTTGGTATGCCAACGCAATGTTAAGCGTATTCATAAATTTAATGTCGAAAGGCATTACAGGTCTTGCCATAAAGAATATTTCGATATTGTAGATGCGGAAAGAGAAATTTTAATTGCTAATTTAAAAAAAACATTTGTTGCAGGAAACATTGTAAATAATGATGTTGAAAAAGCGTCTTTTATTGTTTCGCTTGCGTTATCAAAACGCTGTCGTCCTTTTGATGATGGCATTTTTTTTAAGGTGCTCGCTAAAGAAGTGCTGGGTTGTTTTGGAAGTAAGGGTAGAGATATGGTCCAAATTTTAGAAAAAGTACCATTATCAAGGAACACAATTACACGTAGGACAGAACAAATTGTTCGTATATTTTTTCCCTTACCAAGAACAGACTTAAAAATTGTAAATATTTCGCTCTATGTTCTACAAAAGTTCTACAAAAGCGGATATTTCGGCCCATCCTAATAAATAAAAGTAACAATAAAAGAGCTTTTACGCGTACCCAACACACTCGAACAAATCGCATACATTGACGTTGGGCATAGCTGTTTTAAAGCCACCGTATCGGGCTTTAAATAAAATAAGCAAACAAATTACATTTTGAAGGTAAAATGCATTATTTCAAAATCCGCGGTTTAACCCGCTGTTTTCAAAAAACTGTTTTTTTTTTTAATTTTCCAAAATATATATGTATATATAAATAATGTCCTATGGTTCCTTAAGAGGCACAAAGGGCCACAATGTGGTTTCAGTAATAATTGTTTTTTAGGACAAAGCGACTGATTGGGCCACCTTGTCCTAGTGTTGGGGCTGCCAACAACCTATAGGCAGGCTAGCCGAAAAAAAGCGGCATGAAAACAGTTGAGTTTCAGCGACAGTTGTCACCTAATTACCTGCGACGGTGTTAGCTTGCCCATCAGGTTACTCAGCTGCGCCTTCTCACTCTAGCTGCGGCCAGACGGGCGTCTGAACCGCATTCCCAGGGGATACTTGGTGTAAGACCGGAAGTAGTGAGCTGCTTGGAAAGTTCGACAAAGGAATCGCTTCTTGATATCCCCAAGTGGATAACAGACAGAAAGCTTTCCGCACAAGTGCACCTCTGTGAAAGACCCCATCCCCCAAAAAATATATGTTAACTATAATTTATTCCATAAATGTCGTTGTCAAATTAATATGTGGAGATTTTGCGGAATTCAAATTTATGGATAAAAATCTAAAAAAGATACTAAATTGTGGGCGTTGTGGTGTAATGGTTAGCGCGTTGGACTGTTACACAGATGGTCCCGGGTTCGATTCCAGGTGACGACAACATCAATTTAGAAAAATAATATGTATGAGTTTTCTATCACTTATATGTATCGCTGCGTCCACCTTCGGTGTTCCCATAGCACTTAACCCCCCCGAAGTAAAATAATGAATCATAATAATGAAACAAAAAGCTTCAATAAATTCGTCAACTCTACATCAGGTGTCGAGCAACAACTGTTCTAAGACTTATCATCACGCGCAGTTACAGTGTTGCCATGTTTGAAGCCCTTCATCTTTCACTAACTTTCATCTCTCCACTATCCCCTTTCCAAAGAAAGCAACACATTAATTAATAGGAAGAATTTTCTGAGTGTTGCTTCTCTTAAAAAAATAAAAGTATTTGCACATAATTGCCCATATCTTTTTAACGCTTTAAGATACAACAGTCATTACTATCTCATTTGAAAGGTAATTCACTTCTTGAGGATAAACTATTTTTGTTTTCACAATCCGTTTGGTTCAAACCACAGTATTTCAAAAGGCTGGTTTTCTAACAAAAAATATAAATTATTTTTCTATACACACAGAGAAATAAAGTGCCAACCGAATTGAAAAGTGCATTTTAATAGTAACAACTTATAAATTTAGTTAGTACAATGATATTTACATTAGATTTCTCAATATTTTTGGTGTTGCAACTACAATTCAGTGGAATTAACCTAACTTTGTTGTGAAAGCTAATGTTAAGTTGTGTCAACCGACTGAAATTTGTAATAACCGAATTTGAGTAGTAGTAACCAAATTTCAGTTGGCAAATAGCAAAATTTTTCTCTGTGTGTACCGTCACCAAATCCATTTGTGATACTCCTGCATGAGTTTTCGGCTATTTAATTACATTTTTATTTTATATGTTTTAAGTCAATATTTTTTTCCGTGTAGTTTCGTTATAAGGCCAAGGGGTGTTATTTTATATTTCTTTAATTTTGCTCATTTAATATAAAAAAGGAGTAATAATATCCTGTTTTGATTATTAAAACTATAATTAAGGATATTAATCATTATCATAGAAAAATACGCAATTTAAAGAAATTAAAGGGTTATAAAAACGGGTTTTTAAGGACACTAAACTATACATTTTTTTTTTAATAAAAAAATATTTACGTGTCATATAAAAAAGTTCTTAAAAAGGCGAAAATATATAAAAATAAAATTAAAGCAAATATTAGAAAATTGAAAGTAAATCTTAATAATACCAATAAAAGAATTTTAAATATTTTGTTTAAAGTACTTTTTATAAAATTAAAGATCACCTCAAATATAATTTATTTCATATGCTAGAAATCATATCCTTTGAAAGCAATAGTTAAAATTTGTATTACAATGTTTGCATAAGGATATGCAATGTAATAGTGATATTTCCAATAGCACATAAAACAAAAAAAAACAACTAAATCTTTAAATAGTTATCTCTCAAGTAGCGTGGGATATGAAAGGCTCCTTTTTATGTCCTTGATAACTTAACATAACCAAAATCAAACACACACACACACAACTACAAAAACACAAATAAGATATGTATCCTTTTTTTCTAACAAGGATACATGGGAATATTTTTTTTTAGTGAGAAAATTGTAATTTAAATCAAAATAAATTTGAACAGGTATTCTTTGAATTGATTTCGGTATTTAGTTTAAATTTTTCTTTTTTGGTTTCTTCAACATTTTCATACAATTAATTTTGCATTTATTTTCTTTTGTTTGTAGACAAAGGTGTGTGTGTTTGCTTAACAATAGCAAAAGGATGCTTAAAGGTATGAAGAAGGTATTGTTTGGTAAGAAGAAATTTGTTAAGAAATCACAGTATGACTTTTTAATAATGTTTTGAATTTATTTAAATGTTAATTTTAAAACAATAATTTAATAGATTTTAAGTGCCAAACAAATTTCTTAGAATTCAATAATTGAGTTTTCATTAAAACTTTTTGTTTTGACAATTTGAATATTTTTATATAAAATTTATATTTTATTAAAAGACTAAATTTTTTTTCTTAGAATATTATGATCGCTTAAATTTGAGATAAAAAAAATGTTTAAAATTTGTCTAAAAATATTTTCAATATTTTAAATCTAAAAATTTCAACCACTTCCTTTATCAAAAATCACTTCCGCTTTTAAATTTGATTATATTATATCCTGTTTTCTAAACAACACTTTCACAAATCTCAACCTGTTAACATTTGTTAAAAAATACTTGCACTTGCTTCCCCGCTTTTTAATTTCATTATATTATATCCTGTTTTCTAAACAACACTTTCACAAATCTCAACCTGTTAACATTTGTTAAAAAAATCCTTTCACTTGCATCCCTCCCCATTTTTAAAAATTTCACTTATACTCCGTTATCCTGTAGATATCCCTAGCAAACTCCACCATATGCTGAATGTTTTCCATACCAACAAATTGTTTATTTCTTTAGTAAATCATAAATACAAATGATATTCAAAATTTTTTTTAAATTTTTTTTTCTATAAAATGTGAACATACTGCGTGAAAAGAAAGGGAATGGAAAATCAATTTATAAATTGGTGTAAAATGCAGCTAATTGAAAACATCCTTTTCTTTTTTAAAAGATGATCGTTTTTTTTTTCTCAGGCATTAGAAAGTGTTTAAAAATCAGTAATATTTTTTGTACTCCCTCATAATTGTATGTTAAAACATTTAAAAGGGATATTTGAGTAACGGTAGAAAATTTAAGTACGGTTTACTTCCGTTTTTAAAGAAGAGTTTGAGGTTTTTTTTATAATAGAAAGGATATCAAGTGTTTGGTGGAGGTGTTTTAAGTAGTATTACCCAATGAATGATTAAGATGTTTAGAATTAAAGATAATCTTTAATTTAAAGATTTATTATGAAATATAAAAGAAATTAAAAAAAATTTCTTTACACTCAAACTAAAAATAAAGTAGCAAATTTTAGCAAAAAGTGTCTGTTATTATTCGTAAAGTGAAAGTAGTATCAAAAATTAGTAAATGTTATTAAAATTTAGTAAAATTTTTGTCAACTCTTTATGAAAATCAATTTGCTAAAATAACTCCATTTTGTAGCTAAAAATTAGTAAATTTTCTTTTAAAATAAAATTTATTTTTTTATAACTCTTTATATTTTAGATTATAAAAATGTTCAAACTTTAGAAACTCGGTTTTTAAAAATTAGTAAAATATTTTGCCAAAATCAGCAAAAAAATGTTGTAAATAGGAAAAGTTTTTATGACAATGTAAATTGTGAAATAAAACGTTTTACTAATTTTTCTACTAACTTGTTTAACACTTTGAATACCCTTGTATACTACAGTGTACACATTTTTAAATAAATATAAAACTTTTGATAACGCAATAAAACTTTAATTTTTTTTAAAAATATATTAGTTAGTGTCCGACCGAACAGTTCGGCCAAAAAACTATATTTTGTCGGTTTTTTGATGACAAATTTTGGTATTGGAAACATGTTTGTTGAGCCGACTTAATTCGATTTTGTGTATAAAATTTAAGAGAAAAGCCGAAGTTTAGCTATAAAGTTAAAAGTTCGGCCGCCGATTTGGCCAAACTTTCTGAGGCCGAACAGTGAATTCATTGCTTAACTACAGACTTTTCTTCAAATTTGACACTCAAAATAGCATCTAATCAGCCCAAAAAACATTTTCGCATCCGCCAAATTTGTCCATAATGCTTTAAAATACCGAATACAGACCAAATGCATTTTCTTGATGAACTTTTCGGTCGGACACTAATATTAGTCATTGAAAAAAAAGAAATCATAATATGGATAAACTGTCCATCAGTGCAATATAAACGCGATATATATTAAGGACGTAAGATTTTTTTAATGAACCTTTATATCCGAAAAAGGGTCGTTTGGTGTATCTCGTAAACTAACAAAGCAAGAATCACGACATTTAACATGTGGCTTCATCTAATGGCCAGAACATATATATAATAAATAAATCATTTTTGTTTATTCGAATGTTTTAGTGGTAAAAATGAGCTGAGAAGTTTCAAAAATTCTAATTTCGGCACAAATTTTTGGTGGGTAAAATTGTTAGGGGGTATATCCATATGTAAACATTTTTCTTTCTAATTTAAGGACCCTAACAAGAATCCGAAGCCAACATGGAAATATATCCACAAACAAAAAGTCGATAGGAAAAGGGTTAAGTGAGTGTAATTTGAGAATTAAAATTTGTCACACTCTAAGTTTTTTTTAATAAAATGAAAAATTTCAGACGTTTTATTAAAAATATTTGAAACCATTTTGATACAAACGAAAAAGTGTTTGATGAATTTGTAAATAAAATATAAAAAAAAATGTTGTAATTTTTAAAGCTGCGTTTCAAAAACACTTTAAGGCAATACTAGTACAAATCAGGAATGGCAACACTAAATCTGTATTTGTTTGCTTTTTGTTATACACATATATTTGTGAAATAAATTTATTTTAGTAAACTACGGAAAAAAAAATTAAAAACAAATTATTTAAAACTTTTATTCTTTTTTTTTAATCATTAATAAAAGTTGATGATTTATTTTTCTTTTAGGAATAAATACACTTTTAGGTGTATTTTAATTACACTAATTTTGATTCTTTCATTTCAGTACACTCATAGAAATAAAGCTGCAAAAATAGCAGAAAAATATCTATGTACTAAAAACAGCCAAAATAAATAGGTAAAGCAATATTCTAACTAAATATGTAAAACTGTTAACTTTAGAAAATTTTAGTTATATTCAAGTTGAAGTTTAGTTTATTAAAAACAGCAGTTTACTCTGCTAAAATTAGCAAAAAAAATTACTAAATATTTGTAGGCTGAAAAAAATCACAAAAAAATTTGAATATTTGAAGAACGGTTAACAAAAACGGTAATATCAAAAAATGTTTGCTATATTTATCTCAAATTTAGAGAAAAAGGAAACAGTAATGCCAGATATTTTATTTGCATTCAGAAACATCTCAATCCTACATATCGATAATTAGTTTTCTTGTAGCCAATACATCAATCACTGAAAGAGTCACGGTACTATCGGCGTTTTGATAACAAAACTACTATAATGAAAACATTTTAATCGTCTTTGGTGATGCCAGATCAATTTTTGTGTTTTCATAGGAAACTTGATTGTCTCTACTTAGTCCCCACGACAAATCGCCGTATATGGCAGCACTGAAAGCAACAACGTTGCAAAATGTATTAATTCTAGTTCGATTGAGTGAACGCTCTTTCTAGTTCAATTGAACTAAATGAACTACGTCGTTCTTCTAGTTCAATCGATCTTTGACAACTTCGTGCAATCGTACATTAAAACGCTTGTTTGATAATTTTTCAACAGACTAGTCATATTTGGTACTTCTTTTCACTGTTATAAAACAATACAAATTCAAAATACTTAAAATTTTAATAATATAAAAATACACAATAAAAAAATTTTTTAATAAATATAAACATATATAAGTTTGGTAAAAAAAACACATGTTTTCACATATCTTTCACTTGGATTTCAAATATTACTTTAAAAATTAGTTACATATTAAAAAAAAGCTATTACGAAGCACAATTGAACTACTTCAAATAGTTCAATTGAGTGAATAGTTCAATAGGACTAGTTCGTTCACGAACGCCCAAGTCTACTACTGCTTGATTTGCTTGATGCTTGATGGTTTGCTAGTCATCAAGCAATCAAGCTGCCGAGACTACACCAGTGTGTGTAAAACTATGTTGCAATATATATTGAGCACGCAAACGAAGCGGTTGAAAAAAATTAACAAAGCGGATAAAGCGGGTTTGTGAACAAAAAACAGAAAAATAATAGTAAAAACAAAGCAACAACAATAACATAAATCTTTGTTGTTGCTGCTATACTACTAAACACACACATAAATCTATTGTGCTTTCGCTCTAACGCATTGCAAACAAACGTAATTTTTTCAAAAGGTTTGTGCAAAAGTGGCTGTCGGTGTCTTTTTTTTTTATAACAAAAAAGAAGTGAAAAATAAAATAAATGAAATGTAATAATTTAATACAAATAAAAAGTGAAAAATTTAGTGAATTTTAAAACGAAATTTTTTAAAAATATAATAAAACAAAAGTGTTAAATATAAGGCAGCACAAAAAGTGGTTAATTAATATATAAAGTGACGTCATTGTTCTTTTAAAACTACAACAAAAACCAAGAAACGAAAATATTCGTCATCGTAAATTTAATGACAACTTAATAACAACCTCCTAATGGGGTAGCAGTAGAACGCGAACAGTGGTGCAACTAAAAAAAAATACTATAAATGTTAAAAATAACAATTATAACAAATTTAAACGTTTTTTTTTTTTTAACAAAATTTCCTTAAAATACTGGAATAATTACACAGAATTATTTGTGTTCTTAGTAAAAGGCATTAATAAGCAAAGGTCAAAAAGTTCATAGAGCGTATAAAAAAAAAAGAAATAAAAATTCAAAGAAATGTTTATTGCAGACAACAAAAGAATTTTTCAAATCAACCACCATTTCAATTTAAATACAAAATTATTGTAATTTATACAATATGAAGAAAATTTAAAAAATTCATGGCAATTTTTTTTTGTTTTTATCATTTTTTTTTTATTAGTCTATATGTAAACAAAACAAAAATTGTTAAAAAAAATTACTTACAAAATTACCAACAATAACAACTAAATCACCCAAAAAAAATACACTAGACAAAACAAGAACAACAATTTTGCAAAAACTACTCAAGGTTGTCGTTCATCAAAGTGCAGCAAAAAAAAAAAAATAAAATAAGAAGAGTGGCAAAAGACACAAGAGAGTCAAGTAGTTTTAGTGTACGAAGTAGAAGAAAACAACAAAATAATAAATTGGCACATTGGTGACAAGGTTGCACCATAAACTGAGAAAATATTTGTTTTGTTTTTCTAATGCAATTTATGTTATTAAGTATTTATTTTATCGTCGCTGATAGCGTAATTTTTTAATGCTAAACAAACATTTTAAGAGTCCCTATGCGTATGAGTATTATTTGAGTAGCAAATAATATTAATCATACGTTCCTGAATATGGTAACTGTAAAAAATGTGGGTGCAATAGAATAATCTTTCTAAACCTTATATTAAACTTACTAAAAAATTAAGGTACCGTGAAATAACTCCCAAATGAAATAACTCCCAAAAAAAAATTGAAATAACTCCCAAACATTTTCCATATAAATTGGGATTTATTTCACTATGAAATAACTCCCAATGCGTTAGGACTTATTTCACAATCTTCTGTTAGAAACTATTTCGTAATGCAATAACTCCCAAATGAAATAATTCCCAATCAGGTTTTGTTGGGAGTTATTTCACTCCTTTTTGGCATTGGGAGTTATTTCACTTTTGTTGGGACTTATTTCATTTTCATTTTTAAATGTGATTTTATCTCTGGGAGTTATTTCATTTCTATTAAAATTATACATTTTGGTTAATTTTGTGCATTTGTAACGGTTCTTAAATTGTCGTAAAGTAAATAATAGCAATACAATGAGTTATTTTACCAAAAGGAAAGCAGTTCTTGCTAGAATTTTGGTAATTATGGTGGCATGTCATAACGTCCAATGACATAATGTCCATGGACGTTATGTCACTCGAAAAGTGTCATAATGTCCATGTACTTTATGACACTCTGCAATGTGACATTATGTCCACAAAAGAAATGACATAAAGTCCATGGACATTATGCCACTTTTTGGGTGACATAAGGTCCATGGACATTATACTGCAGTGTGGAAACAGATCAGTAATTTTGAAGTTTCTTTTGTGTCGCACGCAGAAAAAACTTTATTTCGCGAAGCCGCCTGCCGCGTTCCACGGAGGAAAAAAACCCTAAGAGCGGCCGAAGGCCGCCACCCAAAAGAACTGGTTTTTCAAATCAGATGTCGAATCCGTTGAAATCTTATATTTTTAAGACATCAAGTAATTTTTTTTCCGTAGAACACGGCAGGCGGCTTCGCGAAATAAAGTTTTTTCTGCGTGCGATTATACGATTTATAAATTTAGTTTTATTTTGTGATATACTACTAAAGAATATTTAAAAAAATTGTATTGCTATACTAAATATTATTAATATTTTCATTTTAAAAAGTCTGAACGCTATGCCACATTTGAAAGTGACCTAATGTCCAAAATGATCAAATTCAAAATTGTCATAAAGTCCATGGACATTATGACACTTTTCGAGTGATATAACGTCCATGGACATTATGTCATTGACGTTATGACATGCCACCTCTGGAAAGCGGTGCGTACGATTCGCGCCCTGCTGCGCGGCCGCCTTTCGCATGGTTCGCGTCCTATAGGCGTGGCCACGGCCGCGAATCGCAGAATTCGATATTTTTGAATTGGGAATTATTTCATTTTTCTTGGGACTTTTTTCATTGGGAGTTGTTTCATTCTTTGTTGGAAGTTATTTTATTACTATGAAATAACTCCCAAATGTTGGGGCTTATTTCATTTTTTCTTTGGAGGTTATTTCATTTATTAAAATTGGGACTAATATCATTTTTTTTTGGGACTTATTTCATTGGGAGTTATTTCATTGGGACTTATTTGATTTGAGAGTTATTTCACGGTACCAAAAATTAACCCTAGATGGCACATTTTAATTAGCATACCTAAGTACTTTCTTCGAATCGACAAAGTCCATTTTTAATGCGTTCCCAGTCATTCCCGATACAAAAAAACTTTAAAATTTATATTTTATTGGAAAAAAGAATTTAGTTTATATTCGTATCCATAATTCAATTTGTTAATTTTGATATTATACCTAAAATATTTGAAAAATCAACATCATGTTTTTTTTGGCTTTTTTTATAGAGTCTCCAAATATCACCAAAAAGGTTACATAATAATTTATATATTTGATTAAATATTAACTTTTACACTTCACACAATAAAAGTAACTTATTTTTGTTATTCTTCAATATTATTAAGTGTGAGTTGCCCAGATTTGATTACTCGATTTGACACATAAAATTTTAAAAAATTGACGCTTACACATAATTTACGAGCCTGTAACTTTGCACACTTCACAAGCTTTGTAACGGCAAGAACTAGGCGAAAAATCAGCTAACTGCAATGAGCAACCAAAAAGTTACTTACGGAAAAGTAAATGGTGCTCGTCGATTTGACAAAGAAAGTGCGTATAGGGTTAAGAGGGTGTTATCCCGACCCGAACCCACATATTTTAATGTTGTAGAGGAGCAAAAAAAGCACAAATACTTTTAGCTGCTCAATCTTACGTTTAAAGGCTATTATAAGTTTTTGTATAAAAAAATTTATAAGTTTTTGTATAAACACATGTCTGAAATTAAAAAAAGACAAATTGTTGGTACATAGGGTTACACTACTCAAGAAAATAAAAATGTTGATACCCATATTGCCTATATCGTGGTACCAGAGTGGCCGCATTTTGTATTATTTAAAATATAGGAGAAAAAAGCTCTTCGGGAAAAGTCGTATAAAAACCACACAAATACGAAAAACGTAAATAGCTGAGACACCCCTCGATTAAATTAAATAGGCATTAATATGCATTATTTTTAACTAAATACACTTACAATTCCTTAATAAAATATCAGAATTAATGTTACTTAAAACCCATTTTTTTTTTTGAATAACAAGAACATAATTTATGGACCGCCAAATGCGTCTAAAAGGCTTTCTTTTGATACCAATTTTGCTTATATTTAATTTAGGCAAAATCAAATAATCCAACATATCGGAAATGGGGTAATTTTTGAACCCACTTATAAACCAGTAAACATAAAAAGTTGAGCAAACTATTTAAAGTCTTTAAGAACTTCATTAAATATATCTTTAAAAGGCCTTTCATGTGATACCCAATTTGTAAACACTTAAACAAATAGCGTTATCATATTTTTCAAAACCCTCATAAATAGGATGAAAGCTTCATTGTTTTTAGTCCAATGAAAAAGTTTAATACAAATATTGTTTAGGTGTTGCGTTTTAAAATTCCACCCGGACCTGGCACATTTTAGGTAGCGAAATATGGTAGGACTCCACTAACTCCACTCCACTCCCTATCGCTTTCGGTTTTCGAGTATCTACCTCTATCATAAAAAATTTTGATGAAACTTTTCTATGAAATAATGAATGTTTCATAAATATTTATAAAAACTTACTTCATAAAATGACAATGCTTCATAAATCTGAAATAAATCCAAAAACGAAGAGCGGGTCGTATTTGACCGCCGTTTCTAACACTTAAACCTGAGTACACATTATTACTTGTTTGTCGCATTTATCGATTATTCCAATTTCATTCAAATCGAATTGAACCAGACGGTAGACCTTCATTGTAAGATTTTGCATAAAAAAGGTCAAAGGTCAATGTAGAAATTCTATTCCAGAAATAGTAATCAAAAGGCTGGAAAATGTTTAGCATCTATGGTACTTAAAACTTTGCTTTATTTTTAATTACTTTATTTCACACTAAATTATAATTCTTGCATAACAATCACTTTGGAAATAAAAAACATTTTTCTTTTGTCTACCTAATCCAGTTTTGACATGTACATGTTGACCATTCTATCATCAGTTTTTTTACACTATATTTTAAAATAATTTTGTATTTTCATACATATACCTATTTTGTGCTTGTAATTGCAATAAATTTCTAAAGCCCACCTGTCTTTTTGTCTCTTTATATCCTGCCCACTTTAATGTCAGTCAAATAATTCAGTTTTCAGAAAACCGGCTACATGTACTCTCTACTACTCTATACCACCTTTGTTTGCAACACTGCAACAAACACATCATTACAGGAGACGGAAGACTCTTGTGTATTTAATCTGGCTAAAGTCCATCATAGACTAACAAACTAACAACTACAGCATCTGCAAAATGCAGCAACCTCATAAATAAACACAATTTTCGATGGTGTGTGTTTTTTTTTTTTGCTGGTGCCGATGTTGTATGTAGTATTTACCTTTACTTAAATTACCTTCGATAAACAGTTGAGCGCATAAAGTCTTTTGTATTGAGTTTTTTGGTCATATTTTAAACATGTGATGTTGATGTTTTTTGTCTCTGGACTACCTTTCATTATAAACTGAGATTACAAAGAATAAATTCTTTCATTCGATTTAAAATTTTTCAATATTGATTAAAGCAAATGATTATACTGAGCGACTGGAAAAATAAAACTAGAGTACCGATCATTGTATCTAAATATTTCGGCCATGCTGATGTTAGTAGCGTACGCAGTTTTTTCACATATTTGCCAGATATTTCTTAAAATTACATTGACCCTCTAACGGGAAAGGCTGCCTCAGGGCAGTCTTCATTAAATTTACCACAAATGCTTTAATTGAGCGTTTTATACTTAGAAATTAATATATTCCGATAGAAAACAAAATTCGCTTAATATTTTGCAAGAAAATTTTTTGTGTGCCGTCCACGGTTTGGAAGCGAGAAAGCTTCAAAATCAAAATTTCGTAAAATTTCAAAAAATAATTATTTTTGAAAAACATAATTTTCAAAAATCTAAAAAACCAATTCAAGTTGACTAAAAACTCTTTATATACACAGACAAAAATTTAGCTATTTGCTAAATTTTTTTGAAAAACATAATTTTCAAAAATCTAAAAAACCAATTCAAGTTGACTAAAAACTCTTTATATACACAGACAAAAATTTAGCTTTGCCAACTGAAATTTGGTTGATACAACTTAAAATTAGTTTTCACAACAAAGTTCGGTTTATTCAACTGAATTTTAGTTGCAACAGTCAAAATATGCAGAAAGCTAATGTAAATATCGTTGTACTACCTGAATTTATAAGTTGTTACCATTGAAATACACTTTTCAATTAGGTTGCAAGTTTATTTCTCTGTGTGTAATAAACTATAAGTAAGATTGAAGCTTTATTTTTAATAATAAGTCCTTACTTTGGTCCAAGGACTCACATGATTTTATCAGGATTCCTCTAAAAGTCATCATCTTAACTTATAAAGTAATAGACAGATTTTTATGAAATTTGGCAGAAGGAAGCCATTAAGAATTAATAGCAAAGCGTTGAAGTTTGAACAATATAAATTACAATTTCGATACTTTTTCGCTTTTTGCAAAAAGCGAAACTTGTGATATCTTCTTAAATAGGAGCAGAAAAAAATAGTTTTTGGTGTGTGGTTATATCTTGGTAAGAGAAATAATTTTTGTTCAAAACTTCTCTTTTATATGCTTTAGTTTTCAAAATGCACCCTAAAATATTTTGGCTCATATCGCCTAAATTAGGCAACGATAAACAATTTTGTTGAAGAACTTATTATTTGTTTTTCGAGTGGAGCACATAGTATGAATTTCGTTGCAAAACATCGTTTGTCAGTTAGAGGGTTAAATTTTTGTCTGTTTTAATGCGTGTTAAAAATACAATATTTTATCTTGCATAGGGAGTCAACCGATACGTCCTCTCCGATTTTAATCAAAGTTAGATATGTGGTAAAGAAAAAAAAAATAAGGGGAACGTTTTTTTTTTTAGCAGCCCAATCTCACGTTTAATGATTAAAAGGTGGGGCAAAAGATAATACATTTTTGAATGAAAACATGTCTGAAACTTCAGATTGAAACTTCAGAACGCACTTTTTATGTACTCGAGAAAACAAAAAATTGTATATCAATATTGCCTATGTAGGGTGTTACGGTTAAAATTTATTTAAAATATTTAAAATATATGTTAAAAAGCTCTTCGGAAAAAGACGCATAACAACCAAACTATAACGAATGTCGTAGAAACCTCAGACACCCTCGATTAAATTTAGTTCGTATTAATATACATATTTGTTTAGCTTAATCCAACTATAATTCTTTAACAAAACGCCAGTATTAATATCACTTAAAAGTATTTTTTTTGAATAACAAAAATACTTGAAAGTTATCGGACATGTTTTTTTATACCAGTTAATGCGTCTCCTAAAGCTCTTTAATTTGTCTAAAATTTTTATAAAACAATTCGAAATAACCGAAAAAACGAAAAACAGGCTCATTTTTGATCCCTCTATTTAACTCCTAAACATTTGATTGGACCGCTAAAAAATGCGTTTTCTTTAAAATCATACAAATATGTGAACATTTTTAAAATAAAATTTTTAAAATATTAGTTAGACATTCAGTCTACTGAAAGTTTTTGTTAAACTGACTTACGTAAATATTAACTTTTATGACTGAATTTTGGCACACGTAATTATTTAAGTTTTTTACATATTATACTTAAGGATGGACCCATAGGTTATAAGTTTTCGATATGCTATCATATAAATTTTAGGCACATTTCGCGTTTTTCCCATGAAGCGCACTTTATTTTTTACTTTTTACCGAATAGCTTTAAATAATTCTCTCATTGTAATTTAAAGTCGACGTTTAATAGACCGTTTAGACTGAAAGTTAATCTAGTGAAAGAGAGTGACCCAGTGACGCAATATCCACATTGGGGGATCTTAGGGGCATATGATGGAAGAGTTTGAGGAATTTCTTCAGTGCGACGGAGTTCCTGGGGTAGGAAATAGACATGGGATCGATTTTTAAGAGCGCACAACAAGCCGACATTCTGGCTTAAGTGTAAGTCCTCAGGGACTTGAGTCGGATTAGATAAGCATTTCCCTTCTCCGAATCCTCTTTTCGACCTAACCTAACCTAATCTAGTGAAAAGTGGATTAACAATTATGTATGGATGAAGTTAACATAATTTTTTCATTTAAACAATTTTTTAAATTAGTAATTAATAAATTAATAATGTTGAATATTTAAGTTTTTTGTTTAAAAATTTGTTCTAACAAATACCGGGATTCCCTAAGCAAATTCCCGGGATTTTGGAAACAGAAAAATTTTTATCCAAGGATGCATTTATTACTTGTGAGATAAAATATTTTAGTTTCAAAATTTTATGTATAAAAAACTGCGATAAAACATGCAGAAATCTAATGCAATTTTATGAAAAAACTGACCCACTGACGCTGATTTTGATGGAGTACCATTAAAATCAGCGTGGTCGAATTATTTAGGATGAATCTGTACTCTCGTTTTCGATTTTAGTGGTCAATTTTGTAGTACAGTGTTATCAAATGCAGTCAAACTCAGATTTGAGCGCGTTTTAAAACTTCAAGCATTTGAGATGTTTGAGTCGACAATTTAGATCGATTAATATAAAACAATGTTATCAAATTTAATCAAAAAAATTGGGTTTTTAAACACATCATTTGAAAGTTCAATTTCTATTTACGTTCCGGTTTACGTCTCTTGCAAAAGAGACACAAATTGAAATTCAGTTGTAATAGGTTTTGAAGCATAAAATCAACAATCTTTTATAGGTACTCATAATTTGTTTAAAAATATCATTATTTTAACAGGAAAATGTTATTATATGTTATCTGATACTATTACCTACTGCTCCATAGTAATTCAGAGTGTAATCAACCCAATAAAATTAAAATGAATTCTATTTGAAGTAGAGTTTATAAAAATCTTTCTTGCATCTTAAACTTTCATTAATATTTAGAGGGTTTGCTATTAGTTTTATAACATAGATTACATAGATCTCAAACTCTTTGACATTAACTGTCCGCGCACGAAACTCATGAGAATCTGGTGGACATACGTAGTATATATTTGAATGTGTATGAAAAAAATATGTTTGTTGTTCAAAGAAGAAGAATAATTTGAGATCTATGTTCTATAAAAAGATGTAATGAGGAAAGTACTTGCCGACTCGCTTACATTGAGCTACAAAGTAATCCCTTGCTTTATAGCTGATATAACATTACATTTTTAAGTGAAAGTATTCGACTAAATTGACGTTGAGGTGTCAAAGGGTTTTTCTATTTAATTTTACAAAGAATTTATTCCTTTTAAATCTGCTTACATCTAGAGGAAGTGTAATACCAAAGAAGCAGCATTAGTAGTATTTGTAGAAACAGCAGACCCCCTTGTGATTAACATTCTTCAAATGTCTATTACAAATCTACACATGTGCCATTGTTTTGTCGTCGTCTTCATCGTCTGAGCGAGCAGTCTGTGTAAAATTTATAATGTTATTTTGTTGGTTATGTTATTATTAGGGCAAGGAACTGCATGCAAATAAAATAGGGATAATATATGTTTATAAAATGCAGAAAAACATGAAAAATATGAACTAAAAACATGAAAAATATGTACTTAAAAGAACTTTTTTTTTTTACAAAAATCAAAGCATCTTCTTTTTCAGAAGGAACACATTCTTACGTTTTTCTTCGGTTTAGCAAGTTTTTAAAATTTAAAAATATTTCCGAAGTTTATATTATTTTTTAAAAACATTAAAAAAAAACTAAACAAATTAAAAATATGCTCTAAAATGTCAAAATATGCAAAAAAAAATTTACTTTTTCTAAAATTTGCAACTACAAATCGATGACATTTTCTTCTAAATTTGATGATTCGGATAAATAGTTAGTCAATATCAGTTTTAGATTATCGAGAAAAAACACTCATTTGCATGAAATTCCTTGCCCTAGTTATTATTATTTGTTGTTGTTTCTGGTCTATTGTTTGTTGTCTTATCAGTTGTCATGGTTATAAGTTTATGATTCTAAAATATTTTCTTGTAATATATTGTTGTCAAATTTCTAATATTTTTTGTGTCTCCTACACGTGACAGTTGATTTGGACATTTCCACAAAATTTTGAAAGTTATAGCATTAATATTCCAAACATGTTTAAAATGTGTTGATTAATATTTTTAAATATTTTCTAGTGAATGGAAAGATGGTTTTTTAATACTTTTGGGAACGTTTGATAGATAAATAATGATAAAAATATTTGGAAACAAAATTTTGTTTATACCAAAAACGATTAAAATATCAAACTCCAGAAATTGTTTACATAGTTGGCATAATGTAGACATTGCATATTTTAATAATTAGACTGTTTGTTTAAATACTATTTTTTACTCTTTTCTTTCTTAAATTGGGCTTTTGCATGAAATTGGCCAATTTTGAAAGACATTTTTTTTACTTACTATTTTTTATAGGCTCCGGAAATTTGTATGCATACTTGGTGCCGTGAATTTCCTTCACGAAAGAGAAGGTGAAGAGAAATGAAAAAATATAAAAACAGTGTTTTTCTTATTATTCTTAAATAAATCGATACAAAAAACAACTTAACTTAAATTATTGGTAAATAATTAGTTTTTTGTTTGTAAACACGATTTTGCGGTTTCATTAATAAGTTGATATTTAGACGAGTGGATGATTGGTCCAAAGCGTCCTAAGACTGGTACTGGGACTGCCAGTTTGAAGCCTCCAGTCTGGCTTGTTGGGTTTTTATAATTTGGCATATGGTTTTTTAATGGCGTCATTAATCGCCATGTCAATAAGAGCCTCACCGGCATTTAGAAATTTCCGAAATTTCTTCTCTTATCCGCTGAATTGTCCGCCACTGCTAATTTAACAGTTGCCCATCACACTGCATAATGGGGTTACTCTTCCACTATCCGCAACCTGTGGAGGCGTCCCGTAGCACTTCAGCTGTGCTTCCATATAGGAATTTACATTTTGCCTCAATGTTCCTACGAATTTAAAGGATTATATATATATATAAACACGATTTTAACATTTTAATTTTTTCAATTTCCTTTTATCGTTGATTATCTTATCTTCTTAACGCAATTTTTTGTTAGAAATTATTGAATATCTGCCGAAGTGTAGACCTTACACACAAAAAACAAGCTTTCAATTTTTTTTTTATCAATGGTGATAATCTTCAACTTCGAGCTCATATATTAGTTCTCATTTAGTGAGTAAACTAGTTTATATGAATGTTTGATGTTTGGCATGGGATTGTTTCCTCTTTCAAAACGTGTTCTGATGATGGGAACTTAGAAAATTCCCGAACATTCAACACATTCCTGGAAGTGGTAAATTAATAAACTTGAAAACAAAAACTCTATAGATTATTAATATAGAGTATGGCCTCGAACTTGAATCATTTTTAATTTAATTGCCCAATTAAAGGTCGATAAAAACATAATTTTTATTTTTAATGAAAATTATATCAAACTTAGAAATTACAGACTTTAAAAATCTGCAATTGAAAACCATCTGGGTATTCTCAATAAAATCAAGGGAAATTTGAATCTTTAGAAAAATTTTAACGACATTTTCTAAAGATACTTTTAATTCTAAGAAAGTTGTTTCTATATTTTCCTATCGAAAACACTTCAAAATCTTAATAAACTTCTTCGTAAATATATCTCGGATTCTGAAGAAGTCGTCTTATCAGTAATACGAAAGATTCCATAGATACGTTTCGTATTCCAAAGATACGTGTTGTATTGACAAATTTTTTTTATTAATAATATGTAATTCAATAAAAATACTTCGTTTTCTTATGAACTTTTTCTATAGAAAATTCTAAGGATTTTTTAATGTTTCTATAGAAAATCATTCTTAACATTTTCTGCGTATTTAAAAAAAAAAAATACAAAACAAAAATTTTCTAAAAAATATAAAATTTAAATCCAATCCAATAATTCTGTTTCGGTAACCGAAATTTCCTGTACAGAAACCATTCGATTTTAGGACAATTTTTTTTTTGCAGGGATGACCTTTTTAAGGTGTTGTTCCAATAGAAAAAATCTCAAAATCTGCAAAACTTGGACTCTGCAAACTTTTCAAATATAGTTAAAGTAAAATTTTAAGAAAGTTTTTCTAATTAAAGATTAAAGAGTAAATTTTCTATAAAAAACTTCTCAATTTCTGCGATGCACTTTTCATATGAATAATTTATATTCTAAATGAATTTCCATCTTACTATGCTGGCAATATATCAGTTTTTCATTCCGTTTGTTGCTCATAGAAGAAATTCTGGAACGCCATATATAGAATATGAACATATTCTCGATCTCAATATTGCGATGTCCGTCTGCCAGCTTGTCTGTTGATATTCAAAGGTTAGGTTAGGTCGAAAAGAGGACTTACACTTAAGCCAGAATGAGGGCTTACACTTAAGCCAGAATGTCGGCTTGTTGTGCGCTCTAAACAATCGGTTCTATGTCCTATGTCACCTTACTATCCCAGGAACTCCGTCGCACTGACGAAACTCCTCAACTTCTTCCATCCTATGCCCCTAAGATCCCCCAATGTGGATATTGGGTCACTGGATAGTATTTCGACCCGGATCCCGGCAAATGCCGGGAATTCACAGAGGTAGTGTTCCAAGGTCTCCTCGTCCTCCCCACAGGCTCTGCACACTTCCGAGTCCGCCCTACCAATACGGTGGAGATGGGCCCTAAGTGTCGAGTGTCCCGAGAGAATTTCCATCAAAAGACTCAGTTCCTTCCTACTGAGATTCAGAATTTCCCTCGTCTTGTCCTTGTCCGGGTTGCCCCAGAGAATACTTGTAGTCCTGCCAACACCCGCATTTTCCCAGATGGTCCTATGCATGGTGTCAGCCCAGTCCACCAGCTCCGCCTTGAGAGCTCGAAAAGGTTTAGCGTTCTCCAAAGTGACTAATTCCAGGGAAGATATTCAAAATACTTCGTAAACCTAGAATTGGTTTTGCTAGTTTTTGGTCAAATCACTTCAGTTTAGTATTAAAAACGATCAAAATCGGTTCAGTGAAAATACCTGCCTATAGGGAAGGTCTATCAACTGTCAGCATTTGATTTTCTAAAATTTTAAATATTTAATGTTATAAAACAATCATCTATACTTAACTTCCACTAACTTGTTGTTTTAAATTTGTTTTACTCTAAAGAAAACGTGTTATTTTCATTGCAAATTTATAATCAGTAATTATTTCGTATGTTTATTGTACAATATTCAAGTTTAAGTCTAGAGAGTGTGTTTAACATCACCTGGCTTTTTGACCTTGCTTTGTGCCATTAAAAAATACGACGAGTACTTATTATCTGACTGGTTATCATTTAAAATAAACAACGTTATCATTAAGAATATGAAAAAAAATATAAAAAAAATATATAATATAAAAATATAAAAATATAATATAAAAATATATAAATTAAAACAAAAGTGATAAAAAAAATATTTTTAAATAATTAAAATAAAATTTTATTTATATTTCCAGAAAAATTATTAAAAAAAAAGGTGCTGAAATAAAAATGGTTTAAAAAAAAAATTAAGTGTTTTCCCAAATAACGCACAAATGTTTCAAATACGATTTTGAATACGGTTCGTGTTGGTAATTTGTTTCAAATAAATTAAAATTTTAATTTAAAAATAAAACCGGAAATTATATTTTATAACATAATTAAACTTGCAACAGAAAAAGAATTATACAATAAAAACCTTTAAGGTTTTGTATACAAAATAAATTCAAAGTCTAAACCGTCAAATTCTATAAAATTATAAATTTTCATCATGCCTGCCATGGGTAGTGTTTGGAAACGTTTACAGCGCGTTAATAAACGTGCTGCCAAATTTCAATTTACCGCTTCATATCATGAGCTACACCTAGAGACCACCGCCAAATGGTAAGTTTTTTTCTTTCTACATATTGATGATATACAGTTGAGTTTGGTTGTAACGAATTTGAAGGGAACGGACAATTTTTTTCAACCAAAAATTATTAAAATTTCAGGATTTTTTCTTAATTTTATTTTCAGTCTCAACTTAATTCTCATTTGTTTTAGCAAATGGGATATATAAGTGTTTGAGTTTGTAAATGAGGTTACCACTGCTTTCTAAACTTGTTTTGATGATGGGGACCTAGAAAATCCCCGAAATGGAATCATCAGCAAATTCTTGAAAGTGGTCAATTAATAAATTGAAAACAAAAAAACTCCATAGATTATTTATTAGGACAATATCATAATAAAGAAATATAGAGTATGGCCTTGAACTTGAATAAATTTTCATTTTCATTTTTTCTTAATTTTAAAATATTTTATGATAAAAATTAAAATAGTTCTTCCCTTAAATTACGTTTTTTTAAATTTGTAATTCTTTTTAGTAAAATTTTCTTAAGATTTGCAGTATATTTTAATTTCAAATTCTCGATTTTCTATATGTTATAGCCTAAAAATTTGTAATTCGTAAATGGGTCGGAAAAACTAGTTCGTTATACAAAAATTTCGCTATAAACGATGTTCGTTATAACCGTACACAGAAAAAATTATCAATCTAAAATATCTAATTAAAGATTTGATTTGAATTAAATTTGTTTCTAAACAAATATTTAATTGAATCAATCAATCAATATTTTATCATATTTTATTTTAGACGTAACTCTCAAATTATTTTTTCATACACTGTATGCTTAAATGGAAAATTTTTATTATAAAATACCAAATACATTTGAAGTTATCAAACAAAACAAGCACACACACAAACAGACTCAGCATTGCAAAAAACACACATACCAACGTATAGATCACACACTTTTTTTGTGAGTATCATATTTTTTTAGAAGTTATTTATAATTTTTTTTCCTTCTTAATTTTAATAAAAGGTTTAGTTGATAGTATCATTGCCGTGATAGGTGCAAAATCAATCTAAATATTAATTGATTCAATAAATTTTTTAATTGAAACCCGTTTTTAGTTTTTTCTGTGTATTATTTTGTATGAAATATGTTAGTATAACCGGTGTTCGTTATAAACGAACTCCATTGTATTTTAAAATTAATTATTTTATCATGTTGCGTTTCTATGATTTAACTAAATTTTGTGTTTCCATGATTTGTTTTCAATTGTTTCGTTAGTTTTTTATGATTAAACAAAATCTGTGAATAAAAATTTTTTTTTAGATTATTTTTATATATTTATACTCATTGTGCCTTTTTTTTTAAATTTATATTTATACTTTCCGGTTTTTTGTTTTTTTTATTTTATTTTTAATTTTCATGAATCAATCATACAAAAACGTTGTTGATATTGGTCAACCTTAAAAACTAAAATTTTTTCCAATTAAACAAAGTTAAATTGTAGTATTTGTTAAAACTGAAAACTTTTTGTATTAAAAGTTTTAAAAAGTATAAATGTAGGGGAGGTCGGGGTATTCTTTGTCCAGAAACTCAAAAAAATAGCAATACAATTGGCTGTATTTCGCCGATTTTCTTTCTTGGGCATATTTTTTATGCAAATTATGCAAAAATCAATATCTTCCTCCGCGTCAGTTTCGTTCGGAGACGGTATTCTCTTTTGTGGGGTCTTTGATTTGCCACGACCTTTTTTCTTCTTTGCTGCTGGTGTGTCATCTTTCTCCGACAAACTTTGCCGCTTCTTCTCGGCCTTATCACGTTGCTCAGACACATTTTCTGGCGATGTCAAAACGACCGACTTCATTGGCTTACGGTAAAGATTTGACTTTTTCGCTGGCGTGCCAAGTTTCAACGGACCTACCGATTTTAATGTCCTTTTTGGCATAATAACGCGGTATTCTGTCAAAAAAAATTTAAACGGACAAAAAAAACGATTAGAAATTGGCGGAAAACTAATGCTTTGTTGAAATTATGCATGAAAAATCACTTATACGCATCAAACACGCGAATTTATGTTGCGAACTGTCCAGAATTAAGTGTCCAATAATACCCCGACAAAAGTGTCCAATAATACCCCGAACGCTAATTTTTACAAAATGTCGGCGTATAAGTAACACAATGCAAATTTCATACAAAACTCTTATATGCGTCGAAAGCTTATATTTACCTCACTTGGTTCGTCGAAAAATGTTGTCAAAATGAACAAAACACTAAGTGAAAAAAACACTTTACAAACATTAAAATTCTGTTTGCTATGATATCGAGGTAACAATGCGTCAAAACAAGTCAAGTGCTCAATAAAAAATGAGATTATAATAAGACGAGTCTATGCTAGTTGGTGAAGACCCCAAGCGTTACAAACGGTAAAAATATCGCCCTGTCCAACAATACCCCGTGTCCAATAATACCCCGACCTCCCCTACATAAATTGTTAATTCTATAAATGGAAATGTTTTTTTTTTTTTGTTTTTTTTTTTTTTTGCAAAATAACAATTAGTTGTTTTTATGCAGATGTTGTGTGGTAACGAAAGTCGATTATATACCATAAAACAATTTTATTTTAATATTATCGATGTTTTAAAAATATTAAAAAAAATTCGAACTTCTTAGGAAAAGCCACAATTAAGCATTATTTCAAATAGTTTACCTAGAGTAAAGAATAACGTGAATGGTGTAAATTAAATAAAATACATTTCATCGAAGTTTTAAGTAAGATGATCTAGTCGGGTTTTCAAAACCGGTTTTTTGTGTGTTATCGGTAAAATTTTCGAACATCGAATAAACCGGTTGTTTTGTAGTCGAATAACTATTCTTTTTGAGATTCAATATTTTAGAAACCGTAAATTTACAAAAGTCATTGTTAAAAACGGAATATTCTAAAAAAATTTCTTTCAAACCAGTTTTTAATTAAAGTGGTGCATGCGAGAGCTACTTTTTACTTAAAAATTACTCATATAAAAGAGTCTTATATACTCAAAGATTATTACTTTTCTGTGTCATTTCTGGGTTGTTGAAATGTTATTATTCTGTCATTTTATATTTAGCTATATATGTGCGCCCCGGTAGGCTAGTTTGTAGCGTGCTGGCTTATCAGTGCGGGGGTTGTGGGTTCGATTCCCACCAGAGGAACTGGTCTGTTGTCGCTACAACGCGCCAAAGGAAATAGTAGCTAGTGCTCGGTTAGGGTAATAGTATATAATTTGTAATTATATGATTATTAATTAATAAAATAAAATAAAAAATATTTAGCTATATTAACATTTCTAAATTAAAAATATTAAAAATCACTTAATTTTTGTTTTTTGTTGACATTTTTAAACAATTTTTGTTTATTAAATTTATATCTTTAACATCTGTTTTATTTAAGTCGTTTTAAATAATGTACTGTTCTTAATAAATTGTTTTGAATGCAAATGGGATGTCTGATCAGGGGGTATTCATTTGTAGATTTTTAAAGTCTGTAGTTTTCTTGCAGAAATTCCCTTAAGAAGATGAGATAATCTGCCATAATTCAAAAAATAGAATGTTAATAAAATCGAGTTTATCAATAATTTAGTTGAAGGGATTATTGTAAAAACTTGATAAGCCACATTTTATTTTTTAGTTGGTTTTCGACTTTTAAAGATTAACAAAATGCAACCATTATGAATTTTACATGATGCTTATACTCTAGGTACTTGCAATAATAGTTTAAGCAAGACATCTATCCAATATTAATCAATGGATGCCTAGAAAACAGTGAAAATCCATAAAACAGTAAATGTTGGTTATCAAGTTTTTACAATACGGCCTTTAATTATTAAAGTTGTTTTTTTGTACCGATTTATTTAAGAAAATTAACAAAAAAAACACTGTTTTTATGTTTTTGAATTTTTCTTAGTATGCAGACATGAACATGAATTTGCAGAAATGTTCAAATTTTAAAAACAAAATTTTAAAATTTAGAATATCTATTGAATACAAATTGCGGATCCCTAAAGAGCTCTAAATCTTGTGGTTCTAGCCTTAATGTTAAATCCAAAAGGTTTTAAAATCATTCAGAATTTTTATTAATTGTTATGAATAATTACAGTTTTAAGAAAACAACATTTCTTTTTCGCAATTTATCCTCGAACTTTTTGCAAAACACGAGTTTTGCCAAAACGAGTGGAAAAAAAATAAAGAACCGTTTGAATAGAATAAAGAGCTGTTTTGCTGTCTAGTGTGAATGTGTGTTTAATCTTTTATAGATTTAAATTTAATTAATATTTAAGTCGTAATTGTCATTTCTAACTTGTCTCTTTTTTTCTGGAATTTGAAACTCGTGCATATCTAGTATATTGATTGTCATAACTAGACCAAACCACATAATATTTGCTAATAACCTTCTCACATACTACAAAGAAAAACTAAAGTGTAAAATTAAAAAAAAAATATATATGCAATAAATGATAATTATTTTTGTTGTATTGTTCGCTAATATCGTTTTAAACAATATACTATCTATATATTAAAAAAAACAACGAACAATAGTCACACTATTAAATAGAGGTTAGTAGTTAACACTTGTACGCCGTTCGTCTATGGCATACATGCATAATTCCATATAATAATTACAGCTACTACTAAATATTCACAATATTGAACAAAAAGTTTATTTATAACTACAGTGGAAATTTGCATAGGCGGATACTGTTACAAAGTTGATAAATAGTGTTAATTGATAGAGGCGGTTAAAACTATTTTTTTTTTTAATCTCTTTACCAAGAATTGTACCCGAAACCTTCTGATTACATGGTAATCGGAGTGTTGTAATGGTTAGCGCGTTGTACTGTTACACAGATGATCCCGGGTTCGATTACCGGCGACGTAAACATCAATTTAGAAAAATAATATGCATGAGTTTTCTATTGCCATAGCACTTAACCCCACCGAAGTAAACAAAATGAATCGGGGCTATAAACCAAAAAGCTTCAATAAGTTCGCCAACTCTCCATTAGGTGGCGAGCAACAACTAAGGCTTATCATCTCGCGCAATTACAGTGTTGCCATGTTTGAAGCCCTTCAACTTCTGCACCTTTCATCTCTTTTCTATCCCCTTTCCAAAGAAAGCAACACAATACACAGAAAAATTATGGGCCAAAAATATCTAATTAATCGATTGTTTGAATATCAATTGCAATTTAAACAATTTTTTTAATTGATTCAATTAAAAAATTTATTGAATTTTCTAATATATCCATACAGTGTTGACAACATGTAAACAAAATTTTTAAAAATTTGGCAAACTATTTTTTTATTTTATTTAGATTAAATAATCAAACAAAGGTTTAATTATATCAATATATTATTTAATTTGTAAATAAAAAGAAAAAAAAAAAATCGCAAATGATCAACTTTTAATAAGTTAAATTGTTTACCGATTTCAAATACACGCAAAATCGTAGTTATTTCACTAGAGTTTTGCAACACTCTTTTTGAGAGATATTCGTGTACGCACAAAAACTTAATTTAATTTAGTATTTGTATTTGTATTTATTTAGTCTATGGAAAAAATCCTTACAGACAATATCATAAAAATTACATAAGTAGATACCTAACACAAAATCACAGAAATCAGACATTCAAAGTTAAAATTATACTACGTTTAACAAAGTTAACATTTTTTGAAAAATCGATACAATTATAAAAATTATTAAAATCATTGCTCATTCGTAAAAGAGGATCAGCATCAGCATAATTTTGACGGTGAAATGGAATAAATAGAGGAATATAGTACCTCGTTGGGCGTTGAGGAACATTAAATAACAGGTTATTGACGAGGAATTCCGAGCAAATTTCACCATTAATCAGCTTGAATAAAAACGTAACATTCATCATTTTTCTTCGGCTTTCCAAGGTTGGCAGCTTGATGCGAGCCAGTCTAGTAGTGTAGGATGAAAGATCAGCTGCAGCCCCCAAATAAAAACTCCGTAAACAGAATAGCAAAAATTGTTTTTGGACGGACTCAATTAGTTGGATACGAACATTTTCCTGAGGATCCCAGATTATGGAACCATATTCCAAAATTGGTCTTACAAGGGAAGTATAAAGTTGCCTTGTGATATTCGGTTCAATGAATTCTTTTGCCCATCGTTTGATAAATGAAAGCACACCGCGTGCTTTATTTGCAGTCAAAGTAATATGTTGTATAAAAGTTAATTTAGGATCCAAAAGAACACCAAGGTCATTAAAGGTATCAACTAACTCCAACTGATAGCCCCCTAAAGAATAGAAATCGGGAACACAGAATTTTCTGAAAAACCTCATATGTTTGCATTTTTTCAGGTTTAACTCCATTAAATTTAATCTGCACCATTCGTTAAGACTGTCCAAATCTTCCTGAAGGTATATGTGATCAGAAAAATTATCGAAGCTATGGAAGATTTTCACATCATCAGTGCACATTAAAACATTTGAAAATTTAATCACTAACGGTAGATCATTAATGAATAACGAAAACAAAATAGGTCCAAGATGGCTACCCTGAGGTACTCCTGATTTAACATCAATATTCTTAGATAAAGAATTGTTAAATAGAACGCGTTGTTTTCTGTTACTTAGATAAGATTTAATCCAATCCAAACCGTTGTTTGTGAATCCCATTAAAAATAACTTTTTTACAAGAAGATTGTGATTTACTTTGTCAAAGGCTTTGCTGAAGTCTGTATAAATAGCATCAGTATGTTGGCTTTTGGTAAATCCCCGGTTAACTAAAGTTGTAAGGTGTAACAGGTTTGTAGTTGTAGAGCAACCTTTTCGGAAACCGTGTTGAAATGATGACAATACGGAGGAGATATTATGACATAGTTGTTCTGTTAAACATTTCTCGAATAGTTTTGGGATATTTCGTGTTTCGTGTTTAGTTCGTGTAATAAAAGTGCACATGTGGATTTAAATAAACCTTATCGAAAAAGGACAATTAAAATATTATTTTTGTAAATAATTAAATTTTCAATAAGTATACGTGTCATTAAACTATCACTTTAAAGTTGTGTGTGATTTTTTTTAATAAAGAAATTCAATTACAAGAAAAAGTTCAAGACAAGACAAGCAAAAACAAAAATTTTGTCTTTACTTTTATTTGTTTACTTATAATACATTTTTATATCAAAAAGCTTTAATTTTATTATAAATAAAATGTCAATTTAATTTACAAACCTACATTTCTTTTTTATATTTAATGGGGGGCATATAACAAAAATAAAAAAATACGAGTTTTCAATTAAAACTACCATTGTTTTCTTCTCAAGTTTCAATTAAAGTTTTAATCAATTTAACTAAACTTTTTAATTGAGGTTGTAAAGAAAAACAATAAATATTTTAATTGATATTATTATTATATTAATTGAAAGAGTTTTAATAAACTGTCTGCAAATTTTTTTATTTAATACTATCATTTCAGTGGTAGGTGCAAAATCAATTAAAATATTAATTGATTCAATAAAATTTTGAATTGAAACCCGGTTTTAGTTTTTTCTGTGTAAATACGAAGAATCTCTTAAAAAAAACTAATAGAAACACTTTGTGCAGCTTAAAAAGTTTCAGCAATATTCCTTAGTCGTTTGCTGGACGATAATATGTTGGGTTATTTCTAATAAAAAAAATCTATCTGTTATTGCCAGATATCACTATACGTTTTTTTAATGTAGCGCAACAGTAAATATACAAGATAATCATCATTTTAAGAGCTCGCTTTGGATGATCATCATTATGACGTAGATTATGGTGGTAGTAGTGTGCAACAATCTAAGTTATTGATATTGATAGATGTTGTAATGCAGAAGCGCAAAAAAAAATGTTTAAAACCGTACATATTGTAAATAATTTTGCAACGTTTCAACAATACTTTGCGGTATATGTAAATGAGATTTTTTTAAATTTCGTCTCGTTAAAAGAAACGCAATTTCCTATAAATGTCTACAGTTCGGCCGTAATAAGAAAACAAAATGCGCATATTAAATTATTTTTAGATTATTGTTTGTTTTTTCTTTTACAAAATTAATAAAGATTAAGAAATTTTAACAAATATATGTTTTTACTTACAGTTGAACCTCGATTATCCGGATCTCTATTAACCGGGTACATCTGTTATACCTCTATTAACCGAGTTTACCGCTAAGTCCGGTCCCGAGCAACCAGGATAATCGAGGTTCAACTGTATTTATGTTTATCAAAACTTTTAATACAGACGTTTATAAACTTTTCCTTTATAAAAGTTACATTCACTTAAGGAAATTTTTATGAATTGTCAATATTGAACCTGTAAACTAGAATATGAATAAAACTATATTTTTGAATATTTTCTATAAATACTAATTTTTACGGATTTTGCTATAAATGCACATTTGAATGCATATTTTTGTAATTTTTGTTGCATAGTTTGCTATACGTGCATGATTTTAAGAAATTTTTTTTTTTTTTTTACTAAATCAGCATTTTAACATAATTTCTATATTTTTCTTCAAATTCACAAATATTTTTTTGATTCATAATTTTTTTTATCACAAAGAAAATAATAACAGAAAATTATCGATAATTTTAAAATTTTAAAAAAAATTTAAGACTTAAATTTTGTTAATAATAATGAAAGTTAATAATAAATGCATATTTTTAAAATTTTATGTGCATATTTCACGATTGCATATTAGTATAAGTACATAAAACACAATTATAAATACAGTAACTTCCGAGCTCTACTCATAAGTTCTATTTGGGAACATTTGAAAAGAATGCTGATAATTTTGGGAAAAAGTCTCCTCCTAAACATTTTGCAAATCCGCTGAAGTAATGAAAAGATTGCTCAGCGAGCGTATAGGCAATCTTTAAAAACTTCAACAGGAACGCTGCTAAAAAGCGAAAAAGTCTCCTGCTTATGCATACATCATAAACCGTTGGATCTAGGGTTTTTGAATTTGGTGCAGGCATCCGCTAAAACATTATAAAAATTTACCTTGACTAACAGAGCAAGCAAACAAAAAGTTATTGACTGACCAGAAAATGTATTCCATTCAGGCGGTCTAATCATTTTTTCTGTGTTTTCTCTATTATTCAAGGTAAATTATCACAAATAAATTATAAATTTTCTTTTAATTTAGAGAAATAATTTCATGTTCTATAACTGAAACTATTAATTTTTCAAAAGTTTGAACAAAATTTGAGAATTTAATTTTATAAGTCTATAATTATTTTGACAAAAAATAAATCTATAACCCTTAGTGGCCTGGGAACAAAAACGATTTATAAAAATTTAGAAAATTTTTAAAAAATACACTCATTCTTCTCTACCACGCCTTTCACAATTAAAATTAAATAAAATTGCATATTAATTATAGTATTAATTGCAATTGAACAGTTCATGCGAATAAGGACGAATATACCACTTTTTCGCAATCACGTTTTTTTTTGCATAAATGCATTTTATTAGCAAAGCCCTACAATCCTATGCAGAAACTTTGGGGAAATTTTGACTTTTAAGGCTAAAAAAATGACTTTGAAAGTGCAATAATTCGTATATTTTTATATTTTTGTTTAAATTGGGAGTGAACTAACACACAATTTTGATTAAATACAACACAAAAGCATATCAAAATTTTACTTTCGGTAACAATGTGTTAAAAGAACATTACGAGGAACAAACCACACTTATTATATTGGCAACAAATTTTACCGTTCTTTAGTTATAAGACTTTAAAGTGTGGAAAGCAAAAAGAGCGAATATCCATCCTTAACAAAATATTATATAAAAATTATTTAGCTGCGAGTTTAAAATTGATATTAGCTAAAATTTGAAATTGTACTTAATTGTTCTTAAAGTGTTACAAACAAATACCAACCACAGTTCGTCAAGTTTTGCAAGTCTCATGAAAATGTAGTCAAAATCTGCTGCAAAATAACACATTTTTATTCAAATTACAATACATTTTTTTTGGATATTCGCCCTTTTTCCATTTAAGCAGAAATTGAAGTCCAATTTTTGGCAAGTTCTCTTTCTTTATTCTATTCGTCTTTATTCGCATGAACTGTTCAATTGTCTGAAAAAGCCGTTTAAATTCAAATTTAAACTCAAACAAAAATGTATTTAATTTAGAAATTTTGAGGTTAAGAAGAAGAATAAACGTAAAAAAATGTAATTAATTTTATTTTTTAAGTGCTAAACAAAATAAAAATCAACATTTTTAAAATTTTGAATTTTGGGAATTTTTTAATTAAAAAACAAAAACTTTTTAAAGATTGTTCACTTTTGGCAGCGATTAAAGCGTTAAATGTTACCAAAAAAAATTTAAATTCTGGGGGGGTGTAACAACTGAAAATCGACAAATCGTTTTTAGAGGACATCCTATTATATAAAAGGTAAAATCGGCAAAGATTTAAAGAAATTAGTTATATACCCAAATAATCTTATCATATTTAAAATAAATATTAACTTTAGGCCAATTCTAATTTATCTAATAACTAAAAAAACAAATACAGTAAAACTCGGGTTTAACAAATTCCAGTTGAACGATTTTTGTAATAAGCTAGCTAACTATTTCATAAAATTTATTCAAGTTTTTGATTATTTCTGTAAAAAAAAGGCTATTGAGCTCGCGATAGCGGTTGGAAATCAGACAATCGTTAAACCGGGTATCACCTGTAAAACCTAAAAATAAACAAAAACCTACAAAAAACATACCAACAATTTTGCGTCACCTGTTCGAATTAAGAATATAAATAAAAATTCAAAACAACAATAAAGCAAATATTAAATAAATAAAATAATTTTGAAAAATTTACAATGTGTGTGTGGTTAAAAAACTAATTTTAAAATCATATATAATCCCAAAACATCAGCATCAACAACAACTTTCCTTATAAAAACATTATTAATATTTTTTTTTTTTTTAAATCAAACAAACAACAACGGTATTTGTTTGCTATTATAAATTTTTGTATGACATCATTTCAATATTTTGCTACAATTCAATAAATTTCTATACTATGTTTGGTTTGCCTGATACAAGATTATTAGCCATGAAAATTTTAAATAACAAATTACGATCTACTATAACACAGCGCTACAAAATTGACCACTAAAATCGAAAGCAAGATTACCGACCATTATACCATTTTTTTACATAAAATTTAAAAAAAAAGATATGTTATCTTAATTTTTTATGGTAAATACGACATTTTGATATCAATTAATGTGTCATTACCAAATTAAGCCGCGGTTTTTCTCAGTTTTTACTATATTTTACAATTTTTTTCACCATTTATCATCCAATTTCGCAAATATTTTTGCATAAGCAAAAAGACAAATCAGAATAGATATTTCGTATAAAAAAGAAAACAAAAAACCCAAAGTGCGGTTTATAGGATAAACGCGAAATGTGCCAAAAATTTATACGACAGCAAGCAAAAAAGAATTTCCAGTAGGGGGTCGAGGCGACTCTTGTCGCTTGAAAGGGGGGTTTGAGGACCCTGGCGTCGTACTTAACTGGACACTGTAATCTCAGATACCATCTGCACAAGAAGGGTCAATCGGACACGGATTTGTGTAGGTTTTGCGATATGGTGTCTGAGTCCTCGGAGCATGTTCTCTGCGAATGTCCCAGGCTTTGTGATAGGAGACTTAGGTTTCTAGGTGATCGCTTCATTTCGCCTTCCGACATCGCGAATATTTTGCCTAATAGGATAATTGGCTTTATAGGTAGCTTGAATCTGTAGGTAACCTTAGGCAGCACAAAAGACCTACATTGGTCGCGGTGCATAGTGCCTTCTGATCTAATCTAATCTAAGCAAAAAAGAATGATAGAAAATTACGTGTAGCAAAATTCAGCCAAAAAAGTTAATATTTGCGAAAGTTTGTTTAACAAAAACTTTCACAGCAGTGAATATCTACCAAATAATTTAAAATTTTATTTTAAAAATGTTCACAGATGTATATATATGTATGATTTTTAAAATAAAATTTTAAAATAGTAGCCCAAAATCGATTTTGACAAAATAGTTTTCCAAATCAAAGAATTTGCAACAAATTACATCGATTTGTTGTAACATAATTTTGAATATTTTGCTATAAATGCATATTTTTGATTATTTCGCTATAAAGGAATTTTTGAATGCATATTTTTGCATATGTTAGCATACAAATTAAAATTATGATTTAAGTAAGACTAAACAAAAGAAAGAATTTGTAATTTGTTAGACATATATATTGCATTTCATTTTTAAACCAACGCTTTCGAGTAATAAATCGGTTTTTAAAAACCCAAAAATTTCAAGTGCATATTTTTTTTTTTTTTGATTTTTAGTGCATATTTTTGTATTTTTTAATGCATATTTTTTTGTTTTTAGTCCATATTTCGATTTAATTGCATATTTTGGATTTTTTACTGCATATTTTAAGCTAATATTTTTGGGTTTTTAGTGCATCTTTTATGAACTTATAGTTCATTCTTTTTCGCTATGCTGTCATAAAAATTTTAGACACATTTCGCATTTTCCCATGCACCGCACTTTCTTCTTTTTTTACACTAAATAATTATTAAGATTTATCTTATTGCTTATGTACAAAAATGCTTTGATATATTCTGAAATTGGATAATAAATTGTTAAAAAGTAGTAAAATATAGTAAAACTGAGAAAAATCGCGGATTTACCTGTTAATTCTGCATATTTACTAACCAAATTTCTTTTCTTTCTTTTCAGTATTTTGTAAATACTATTTACGTACCATAAAAAATTTAGAGGAAATATCTTATTTTAAAAAATTTATGTAAACAAAACTGCGTTGAAATATGCAAAACTTTAATGCAAAATATGCAAAACTTTAATGCAAAATTGCGAAAAATCTGGCATATAAGTGAAAAAATACTGGGTATGCTATTAAAATAGTGTGGCCGAAATATTTAGGATCAAAGGTTTGGTACTCGTGTTATATTTTTCGAGTTTCGCAGTGTAATCAAAACGTGTGAAATTTCTCAAGTCATTCAGTTTTATTTTTTTTCTTGAAATAAAAATTTATTAAAAACTTGTGAGAATTTATAATATAAACCACTCACGTGTTATTTTGTATCTACATAAAAAATATCATAAAATATTTTTATTTTTTTTTTTTGTAGTAAACATTTTTATAATTTTGTTTATTTGTTGTAAATAATACATATTCAATGTCAAGTTCATGTAAAAATTATAAATTTTAAAAATATATGACCTACTTTAAAAATTTTCTACACCTGTTGAATGATAGACAGGGTTAGGTTGACTATACTTAACACCTATTACGTAAAAAGTTTCCCGTTAAAATGTTGAAAACTTAAAAAATTACTTGAAACTTACAAGAGTTTTTTTATTCAGGTTTTCAGATCCACACCAATAAACAATTAATTCACTAGACTTGGGAGATACATTTACTGCAAAAATAATTTCCATATCGCTGCTTGGTAAAAAGTTGTATGATAGTTTACAAGTGAAACCGAAATTTTCCGATTTTTAAACTTTCGTAGTTTTTTCTATACGGTTTTTGCGCCCGTTTAATGGAATTGAGTTTCGAGAACAGTATTTGAAAAATTATGTCATTTTATATAGTTTGAGGTATACGAAATTGATGTCAGCGCACCAATAACGGGATACGAGAAAACACACTTATAAAGAATGGGTGTACATTTTTTGAAAAACTATGTGTTTTGTGTCTGACATTCACAATTATATTTGAAATTGACGCTAGCCATGCGTGAACTGAGTTACGCTAGCCATGCGTGAACTGATTAACTTTGTAAACAGCACCTCCGAGTTAAGAAGGCATTTTAATAATTTTAAATGCAAAAATTTTATGAACTTTTTAAAAATGTTGCGAAATTTTATTATTTTGATTCAAATTTTTTTTTTATAAAAAACATGGCTTGAGAACATAGTTAGGTATCTAGAGTGAATCCTTATGACGGACTAAATTTATAAAGTGCAAAAAATTAATTTTTTTCATTCGTAGCGGGTACAACTTCTGTTTTTTCACAACACATTTCGTTTTGTGACAACTAAAGTGCTGTATAAATTCAAATAAAGATTTTAATGAGCTTAATACTAAAATCTAAAGGCATCAACAAATTCCAAGGACTTTAAATTTTATGAAGTAAACAACATTTCCACAACCTCAAAATGCATCCTTGTAAAAATTTTTAATTTTTCGAATTTAAAAGTATTTAATAAGATTTACTGCAAATTAATTACCCTAAACCCAACTAAATATCATTAAACCGGCAAAAATGCGTATTTTCCAATATAATCTCGGTTTTCTTTTTAAGTTTTAATATATGACAAAAAACATTTTTTGTGTAATTTTTATTTTTTTTTTTGCTGGCTCTAAGCAGTCGAATGGGAACACGGGTGCGGGCGTCTTTGGACCAGGCTTCCAGCGTGCTTTACCTATGGGAAAATATCCGTCCATTTTTCAGGCGGAGATTTGGGCCATCTGTGTCTGTGCAGGGGAACGCTTGCGAAGGGGAACGCTCAGATCTCGCATCTACATTCTTTCTGACAGTCAGGTTGCACTGAGGGCCTTAATGGCTTATAAGGTGTCGTCTGGGTTGGTCATGGAATGCATTCAGACTCTCAATAGGCTCGGTAGGGGCAACTCTCTAACCTTGGGGTGGATTCCTGGTCATGATGGGCATGAGGGCAACGAGAGGGCAGATTGTCTTGCCAACCGCGGCCCTCTATTGGGCCCGAAGGCCCTTTATTGGTCCTGAACCATTCTGTGGAATACCTCGGGGTATGTTAGGGAAAGGCTCAGGGCATGGGGAGAGTCTGAATTCTCTGGTTACTGGGAAAACTCTCCTGGTCAGCGCCAGGCTAAGAGATTGATCTCTTTTTCCAGTAGGGGGTCGAGGCGACTCTTGCGCTTGAAAGGGGGGCGTCGTACTTAACTGTACACTGTAATCTCAGATACCATTTGCACAGGAAGGGTCAATCGGAAACGGATATGTGTAGGTTTTGTGAGATGGTGTCTGAGACCTCGGAGCATGTTCTCTGCGAATGTCCCAGGCTTTGTGATAATAGACTTAGGTTTCTATGTGATCGCTTCATTTCGCCTTCCGACATCGCGAACATTTTGCCTAATAGGATAATTGGCTTTATAGGTAGCTTGAATCTGTAGGTAACTTTAGGCAACACAAAAGACCTACATTGGTCGCGGTGCATAGTGCCTTCTGATCTAATCTCTAATCTAATATATAGTTTAAAATCTTGTAAATGCAATGAGATCTTTAAACTGATTGTAGCGTTATTATTTATCTAAGCAAAGAAAGAATTATTATTAACGCGAATGAATGAATGAAAGATTATTATTAACGCGAATGGATTTAACATGATTTAACATCGGCTAACATATACATGAAAACTTATTCATATCATACAAAAAATGTTAAAAATATTTTACCTCAAAGTGTCGTAAACTTTTACAGTTCCCCATATGCATATATTTTTTAAAAATCCAAAATTAGAAAATATTTCGAATGTTTTATTATGAAGAAAATACTTTCGAAAAATATAAATATAATGAATTTATGGGGACATAAATTTGCTTTGGACCACTCAGTCTTGTTAGTACATTGATCCTTTCTTGGGGTTATTGCCAAAAATTTTATTTTAACCCCGCAAAATTTTTCTTAAAAAATTAAACAAAACCCATTACGTCATTTATAAAATTTCAAAATTTGGAGAAATAATTTATTTACATCAGGTAAACAATATAGTAATTAGTGGAAAACATTTCCAAATATATTAAAAAACAAACATTTTATCCTTAGAAACGGTTTACCACACAAATACCCACATAATGACGCCGTTTGTCTGAGCCCGTAAAGAAAAATAACATTTATATACCCCCAACTATCAAATAACAAACACCTAACTACCCCCTCTACTGACTACAAAACGTTAACAAAAAACCCCTTACTATTTATTTTTTTTTTGGTAAATGTAAATATTATTTCCTCCCCGGCAACAAAAAGTTTTTGTAATTGAACTTGGGGTTCATGATTTGTAACAAAAACAAAAAATCATTGTAATAAGAGTTAGACTTTGAATAGGATTTTATATTCATTTTGGTTATATACAAATGTCAATAACAGCTTATACTTGAAATTACACTAAAAAATGGCTGCTATTTTTCTATGGGTTTGAAAAATTATGGCCTAGGAGAGATAAAATGACTTAGACTATGTTCTTTTTTTCTGTCAAAAATAAATTTTTGTATGGCTCGACCGGCTTTTTGGAATCCAGGCCATCAGAAGACCTGTTTGGTAATATAATGTGCCCAACGTGTAATTTGATGAAAATTGAACAGATTTATATTAAAAAGCGCAATATTTATAAGAATTTTATACTTTAATTTTTAGTTTTTCTTATTTTAAATGAGCTTAAGATCATTTATTTATTAATTATAATAGTTTATTTCCAATATTTCGTCTCCACATTGGGTGACTTCTTCAGGGAACAATTATTACAGTTTGATTGAAAAATTTGTTTTATTAAAACAAGTTTTTCAATCAAATTGTAATAATTGTTCCCTGAAGAAGACACCCAATGTTTAGACCAAATATTCGAAATAAACAATTATAATTAAAAAATAAATGATCTTAAGCTCGTTTAAAATAAGAAGAATTAAATAAAAGAAGATCAAAGAAAACTTCTTTCATTTTTAGTTTACCTTGAAGTTTTTTAAGTGTACTTGTCGTTGTACTAAACAAACAATTTATTTGATAGGCAATAATCAAATTCATAATAGTAGTTGAAAACTGAATGAATAAATGTATATTTACAGGTTGTGCCATTGTATGAATCCTTGAAAAAGTCAATGTCAGTCAAACGATTATTTTGTAAAATGTTCTACAGAAAATGTTTTTTTTTTTAACTTCTAGTACCTCGTATACAAATCCAATACAAAATGTTTATGTTTGAATAAAAGTTGAAATGGAAGCAATTTGATTTTCTATGTCACAAATAAAAAGAACCCTTAACCAGGGATTCTTAATTGTTTTTTTTTTTTTTGTGTAGTAAAAAATTTTAGATTAAGACAAAAAAGAACTTTTTTGAAAAGATTTCCACATTTGAAAATCTTTTAGAAATATAAATTGTTTAAATTGTAATTTATAACTTAAAAATCTTGTTTAAAGATCGAATCAATTATGAATATTGTTTTTAACTGCATTTTTTTGTTTGTATATTGAGAAATGGTTGTGTAAGTTATTTAATGATATTCCAAATAAGAAAATAATTATGCGAATATGTTAAAATATAAAAACCAGAGCATCGATTTTAATGCAAATGCATGTTTGTTTTCAAAAAGGATTTTGACCAAATATTTTTACGAATAAAAAATTTGCAACAAAATGACATCATTTAGTAATTGCATATTTTCTTATAATAGCATATCGCACACCCAGTTCAAAAGTGACTCAACTCAAAATTTTCATTTTTCGATTTTATTGCTTAAACTGTGCACAATATACTTGTTTATCTATAAAAAAAATATCAGTGTATTTTGTTGTTGTTAACTGTTGCTAAAAACAGTTATGTCTTTCTTTATGTTTCAATTGGTATAAAGTTGCAATTTTTTTTTTTCGATTTTTGAAAAATGAAAAATTTTGAGTTGAGTCACTTTTGTACTAGGTTTGCTAAAAAGATTTTTTGTAATGTTTTTTGTCAATAAATGCATTTTGTTTTTAACTGCATTTCTTTTTTGTTTGTATATGTTATGATTTTTATTGCATATTTTTGAGTTCATTTTTTTATTTTTGTGTTTATTTTAAAATTTTTATTGCATATCTTCTGATTTTTTTTTTTTGATTCAAGTGCATATTTTGGGCGCATATTTGATATTTTTTACTGCTTTTATATTTTCAACACGAACAGAATCTTTTGCTCTTTGATTTTAAAATAATTAAACCAAAATATCTCAAAATGATTTTGCTTAAACCAAAATATGAAATGGAACCAAATTTTTTTAACAAATACTTAATATGAATTGAAAATATGCACAAATATGCACTTCAAAAGACAAAATATGCATTAATATACACAAAATGTGCATTCAAAGTCAAACTATTCAAAAAGATTGTACTTATGCAAAAAACATGCAACAATATGCAACGACAAATCGAGGCCATTTTGTTCTATCAGTCTGATTACCGTTTGAGAATCTCTAAGCCTAACAAAATAGAATTGAATTGATGTATTCGCCTGTTTTTATGAAAATCAATAAAATTGTAAATAAAATATTTATTTTAATTCAAATGATTCATACAATACAATTTAATACAATTTCAAAAATTTTGATTTGAGTTAAGTAATTGAAATTCTTCAATAGATCTATTGCCAACAGCAGCAATCTAGAAAAACACCTTTTATTGTAGTTGGTTAAATTGGCATTGCTCAAGACACATGTTACCGTGTATAAATTTAGAAAACATTTTTTTTTTTTAATTTTACCAAATCACTGCACTGTTTTGTAGACAATTTGACGTCAAAAATCAAATGTTTTTTTTTTCTAGCTTGATTTCTTTTACTTGAAGAAAAAAATTTATAGCACATGTTTATTGGTAATTGAAGTTTATTTCTCAATGTATATTTTTTTCTTTTTAGCACATTTGGCTTCAATTATAATTCAAAAAGTGAAGTTTGTTTGCATTGTATGCATTTAATTTAGTGGAAAATTAATTTTCAATTTCAATTTTCTTTTATATTCGTACTTTGTGGTATGTAGCATCTAGAAATTTTTAAAGAAAACACACTCCCTCTTCAAAACATCTCATGATTTAAGAACCAACTACCTCCTTTTTCATCTTAAAAACATGAAGAAGTGTTTTTGTTATACCATACACCCTACTAAGAGGCAGGGTACGTTAGTTAGTTTGTTATACAGTTTGCAATTTTTTTTAAATATAGTTAGGGATATTCCTATAATTAACAGTGCCAAACTTTTGACGTCTGTCTATTGAAATCATGATCACTACCGAAATAGGTGGTCGGGGTGGGGTAGCTTGTTTTTAAAAATCTGTTTGTCATTGCCTTAAGCTATTCGGTTGCGCAGTTGAAAATCCATACAATCCTCTATAATTTTTGAATATTTTCGTGACAACCAAAAAAAAGTTAAAATTGTGTATAAAACATGCACACAGAGAAAAATTTAGCTATTTCCCAACAGAAATTTGGTTACCAGGACTCAAATTAAGTTATTAGGAATTTTAATCGTTTTGTTCAACTGAACATTAGTTTTCACAACAAAGTTCGATTAATTCAACTAAATTTTAGTTCTAACACCCAAAATATTCAGAAATCTAATGTTAATATCGTTGTATTAACTGAATTTATAAATTGCTAACATTAAAATACACTTTTCAACACAGAAAAAAAAAATTGCGCCAAGTACACATTTTGTTGAATAAAAAAAAATAATCAATTACTTTTTTAATTGATTCAATTAAAAAGTAATCAATATTTTTGTTTATTTAAAGTAATCAATATTATTTAAAATATTGATTACTTTTTAATTGAGTCAATTAAAAAAGTAATTGAGTCAATTAAAAAGTAATTGATTATGTTTTTTTTATTCAACAAAATGTTACTTGGCGGAATTTAAGAAATATTTTTTTGTGTGAATCCGGTTGGCAATTTATTTCTCTGTGTGTGTGTATTCAAAAATTTATTTTGGTACATTTTTATCCTAGGTGTAACTAATACAATCATTCCCTTAATTTTGTTTTTTACCTTTAACATTTTTGTAACCTTATGTAGGATATAAAAGATTCGAGTTTGCCGTAACTTGTTTTTCTCTTTTTGTTTTTCTAGTACTTCCTTAGTTTTTTGGTAAAATGACTTTAGGCGCCATCTGGCAATTATTAAATGGTTTATAAGTAATAAAGCAAATTTTAAGGGTTTACATTCTATATTCACACACACACCCAAGATAATTTAACCATTTATATGTATGAGAAGTATCATCTCGGATGAAAGTCATAAAAGTTTTAGTTTAAGATAACAAACAAAATTAGTTAACCAACATTTTGCGTTTCATTACAAAAAAGGCTAACAAAGTAGATTCTTTATTGCGGAAAATTTTATTATTTAAGTATACTCATACTTTATTAAAGTTTTATTAATAAAAATAACAATTTCTCGCAGATTTGTTGGGATATATGATAAACCAATCAAGAAAAGTTGAAATAAAAAGAAACATTGTGGAGTTTAAGTTTAATAAAAAATGAAACATTTCCAGATTTAAACTGATATACACTGAGGAGCATAAGTGTATCACAAACCAACAACTATCACTTTAACAACCTATAATTTATATAAATTTTACTCAAATGCAATCAAATTTTCATATTACGTTTGTTCAAGTGTCTTATCTCTTTCAAAAGGTTTTATTAAGATCTGATCACAACAACGAATACACGAAGGCATAATGTAAATAAATCAAAATGATACAGTTTTGCACTCACTATTTATTTTTATATAAATATTTTATATAAATTTTTGCTTTTTGAGCCAGCCTTTCACTACATGTGCGGTATTTTTGGGGTCATTGTCTTGCTGAAAAATTATTTTTTGAACAGCAAGACCCATTTTTTCCACTACATCAGGAAGTTTTTTTTGCAGGATGGACAGATATTGTTCCTTCGCATAATTCCATCGATTCGCACCAAGGGTTCCACTTGTCCATTATTGTTTTAAAAATATAAAATAAATAGTGAGTGCAAAACTGTATCATTTTGTTTTATTTTATTATTTTATTTATTTATTTCGTGTATTCGTTGTTGTGATCAGATCTTAATAAAACCTTTTTGAAAGCGAGAAGACACTTGTACAAACGTAATATGAAAATTTGATTGCATTTGAGTAAAATTTATAGAAATTATAGGTTGTTAAAGTGATAGTTGTTGGTTTGTGATACACTTATGCTCCTCAGTGTAAGTACACACAGAGAACAATTTTGTCATTTGACAAATAAAATTCGGTTTCTATGACAGAAATCGGCTGATACAACAAATATACAAATACAATATTCAATTCGGCTGGCACTTTTTTTTCTGTTTGTACTATTGCAATTTTTTAATACCGCTAAACTCTATAAAATTTAAGCGACTTTTTTAATTCCTTTTCCAATTCCTGGGTAACGGTAATTTTTTTTTTTCTTAAAAGATGCGAAAAATATGAAAAAATTTCTAAATAACATACACAAAGAGAAATAAAGTGCCAACCGAATTGAAAAGTGTATTTTAATAGTAACAACTAATAAATTTAGTAAGAACAACGATATTTACATTAGATTTCTGAATATTTTGGGTATTGCAACTAAAATTCAGTTGAATTAACCGAATATTGTTGTGAACACTAATGTTCAGTTCTAACAACCGACTGAAATTCGTAATAACCGAATTTGAGTCGTAGAAAACCAAATTTCAGTTGGCAATTGCAACATTTTTCTCTGTGTGTACTACCAAAACTTTTTCATACGCTTAATGACAAAGTTCATTAATAAGTTTAAGAAATGTTTCATTCACTTTGCGAAGAAAACTTCATTAAACTTCAAACTCGTAAACTAAAATTATTTTTGTGAAGAATATTACATATTTAACATCTCAAATTTATCGCAGTCGGAGTTTTACCGTGAGGAAACCATCCTCCCTTTATTAAAATATGAGCATATACACACATCCTCTAAAACTGTAAAAAGTTTTGATTTTCTAAATATGTTGATGTTTTTCGATCTCTATGTTTCAAAAATGGATGTATGTATAATTAAGCTCGAGGTCTTTTGTTTAATAAATTTGTATTTATTTTCTTTCAATATTTCGCCAACCTTTGGCTGGCATCCTTAGGAATCGAGTAACAATAATCAAACAACAAAGAACACGACTTAACTGTTACACATTACCAGTACAATATTAAATGTGTAACAGTTACAATATTAAATGTGTAACAGTTAAGTCATGTTATTTGTTATTTGATTCTTGTTACTTGATTCCCGAGGACGCCAGCCAAAGGTTGGTGAAATATTGAAAGAAAATAAACACAAATTTATTAAACAATAGACCTCACGTTTTCATTTTCTCCTACTTAAGTTATATATTTATTTCAAAGCTATTTATTTCATGTTTTCTCCTCTACACTATTGTTATACAGCGTTGAAAGTTTAAGCATAAAAATTTTCGTTTAAACAATAATTCTTTTTCTATTGCATCTAATAATCAAATAAAAAATAAGTACAAGCGCCAGCACTAAAATAAAATTTCATTATAAACAAACATGATTCTGTTTATTCAGAGCATAAATACGAGAACACGCAGAGAAAAAATATGATTGAACATGATAGCGGACACGAAATTATCATATTATTCTCCTAATTATTATAAATATGACTCTGGCTGATCATATTATAATTACCGAGGATAGATTAGATTAGACTAGAGTGGCACTATGCAACGCGACCAGAAGTTGGTGTTTTGTGCTGCCAACGAATACACCCTATAGGTTAAGGCTCCCTACGAAGCCAACTATCCTACCACGTAAACAATTCCAAACGTCCGATGGCGTCACTATTCGACCACCAAAATAACGCACCCTCCTGTCGGAGAGCCTCGGCCATTTGCAGAGAACATGCTCTGAGGTCCGAGGATGATTTCATCACCATTTAGAATCATAATATGATTATGATTGTCAGGCATTGCAATCATAACAGGATGCTCTTAAACTATCGTAATATGATGATCTTTTCTCTGCGTGTACACAAGTACTTATTGCAAAGTAGTGAACTAATTTATGTTTAAATTTGAAACTTATGTTTCCCTGCGGTTTTTTTTTTTTATTATTTTTATACGAAACAACAAGTTGTATTCTTTAATTTCAATTTTTTTCGTTATTTAAATTTCAAATACAAAGAAGAGTGATTAATGTTCAAAAAAAAAAATCTAAAAATTCGTAACGTTAATGAGAAAATAGTTTAATGAACTTTTAGAAATTACACAGCATGTTGTGAAGGGGGTTTCTTTTTTGATTATGCTAAAATTAACAAAAATAAAATATAAAATTTGCCTAAAACAAAATGTTAATTTTTATTACGGGTTTTAGGTTGAACACTTTTATTTTTTTTTAAATAGAATTGTTAATTATTTCTTAAGGTTTTACATTAATTAAAACTATAAAAAAGCTAAAAGATAAAGCAAAAGAAGGTAACCCAGTTATATTGTTTATTTTATAATATAAACATTAGGGGCATTCATATAGCATAGGATATTATTACTAATTAACTCATTAAAGATACTTCATAAATCCGTCATAAATAAAATTCGACATAAATAACACATTTTCACACTAAAATATTTTTGTTAGTTTTGAATATTTTGCGTTGTTATTGCATTTTAATTTAAAAGCTCATATATTATCTTTAATGAAATTTTCAAGACATTTGATAAGATTAGTGAATATAAAGATCGACCAGTTCTATGTTTCTCTATTTTGAAATGTTATTGTTCTGGGTAACGTCACAAATAACAGTCATTGGCAATTAATTGGTCTATGGTAAAATAAAACCAAATTTTTTTTTAAAAATTATGTTTAACTTTAGAGAAATTTACCATGTTTTCGTTGAAGCTAAAAGCGTAGTCAATTTTTAAAATTTTAAATAAAAGTCAACAAGTGCTTTTAATCAAACTTTTCTGCAATACATAGTTCCATGAATAGCTATGTTTTTAAGGTTTTCTCTTTTTGAAAGTGCCACTAATATATACATATAATAAGAAAAGTGCCTAAAATGGTTTCTTCCCAAGTTTCTTATACAAATTATGCAACAAATTGCGAACATTTATTAAGCTTTTACAGTTTTTAACAATAAACTTGGTCAATATAAGTGGTTATATAGTGAAAATAAATATCCAAGCACATTAAAATTCGGCGCCATCACTAGTTTTTTTTTGTTTGACGAAGTCGTTTATGTAAAACTACTTACAAAAACGACCTCGTCAAACAAAAATAATGAGTTTTGACTCCAAATTATATGGAGTTGGCCCTATTGGTGGTACTGCTTATTATTTAGGTATTGGTAATGAGAGTCTATTACTCAAATTTTTCTGGGTATTAAGCTCATTAAAATTAACGGAATTAACCAATTTTTTTTCGAACCGAATTGATCGGTTGGGACAACCGAATTTAACCTGTCAAAATAAAAAATTTGACAAGAGAACAGTGTTCAATGAACACCCATGTTATAGTTATCTGTAATTTTATTTTCTATTTAAAAACCGTATAGTTTATTTATATTTGATTTCTTGAAAATTTTGCAATCAAACCATTAACTATTTATATAAACAATGATAACAATTCCATCAAATTATATCACTAGGGTAAAGGCTTGCAGTTTGCCACCGCCCTGTATAAAAATCAAAATTGTGTTTTATGTCCAATACTGATAAACTTACACAGAAAAAACTGAAAACAGGTTTCAATTAAAAAATTTGTAAAATCAATTAATATTTTTATTGATTTTGCACCTATAACGGCAATGATAATATCAATTAAAACTTTTATTGAAAATTAAAAAGGGAAAAAAGTTATAAATAACTTCTACAAAAAAAAAATTATACTCGCAAAAAATGAGTGTTAACGATACGTTGGTATGTGTGTTTTTGGTAATGCTACGTCTGTTTGTATATTTGTGTGTGCTTGTTTTTTGTTAACTTTAAATTCATTTGGTATTTTATACTGAAAATTTTCTATTTAAGCATACAGTGTATGAAAAAATAATTTGAGAATTACGTCTAAAATAAAATATGTATTTATATATTTAAAAGTCAATTAAAATATTAATTGATTCAATTAAATATTTGTTTAGAAATAAATTTAATTCAAATCAAAGCTTTAATTAGATATTTTAGGTTGATAATTTTTTCTGTGTAAAGATTTTAGCGAAAATCCAACATAAGTATTTTTGCTGTGCTTATTTTTAACTCAATTTACATAATCAAAGCAAAATTCCAAACATTAATTTGCAATGATTCGCTTGTTTATAGTGATATCAAACATTACTATATTAGACCCAAACGCCACAGAAAATCCACTACCTTTATAAACAGTGGAAAAGTTTACCGATTTTTTCGCTAGATTAACACAATATGTCATACTTAAAGCTATTTTTACAAGTTATTTTCTCAAAAACATATTTAAGATGTTATAAAGAGAATACTTAACCTTTATATAATGAAAAAATTTACGATTTAACTTTAGATTATACTACTCGATAAGATTTTTACACAAACATTCGGAAAAAATTGATTTTCATTGAATTAATTTCTGATTGTGTGATAATTGCTTTGTCATTTTTTGATTTCCTTTGAATCAAAAAAGATTTCAGTGAGTTTTAGCATTTGCTATACATTTTTATTACGGCGGCGTGCCACAAGAACAACCGATAGCGGTATTAAGGATTTTGATGCATTGCTCGTCGCAATTAAAGCAATCAAAGTCGATACTAAATACAAAGAAACACTGACTTTTTCTAATTTTGTTTATTGCTCTTTCTGTAGGTTTTTAATAGTTTTTAGAACAATATAGAAATTACTGTTCGAATACGTGATGTAGTACTATAAATGCTATTACGGCTTGAGCATAATTGAATTACTACACTCAGGGAACTTCTGCTTAAAAAATATGTAGTTGTTTAGGTTGTAATACAGTTTCTTTATTTTTAATGTAAATGTCAGTCATTTGTAGAACAAATTAAATTCTTTACAAACCTTGTAGTTTATTATTTTAAAAAACAAACCACATCAAATGACTGTTTTATGATTTTACATTAATTTTTAACAGTCGTTTTTTGTTATTTAAAAAAATAAATGTTTGTTTATTTTTTACTACCATGTGGTTCATTTTTACTACAATTGTTAGTCATTTTTTGAACATAAAAAAACAAATGACAATGTTAGTTGAATGTACTGAAATGTAAGTCGTCCTTTCTTAAAGTGAAATTTCATTTGTTTTTAAGTACATTTGCAGTGGTCTTTACCTACATAGTATTCTAAGTGTACAATTGGTATATTAGTTTGCTCTAAAACTTCATGTTAAATATTCAAGAAGCCACGAATGCAAAATATCAGTTTACGCGAAATGTGCCAATATGCGCTTCAGGGTTTACATATGCCCGAACTGTGATTTCGATGATGACTTGGAATGAATCCATACCATTTTACAAATTGTTTATGTTTATGCAAATTTTGTTATATTCGCAAATAAAATTTAATAATTTTTAATAAATTTTCCAAATCAGATGTTTTGCTTTCATTTTTCTAAATTTTCAGCAATTTTTTAGGTAGTGGAAACCTGCAAACCTTTTTTAATAGGTATATTTAAGATACTTTTAAAAGTTTGCTAGCAAATTTTTACGTTTTCCAAATTCAAATTATTTTTAGCTTATGATTGTGAATTGATATTTTCTCTTGCCAATCTATGAATATGACAACAATACGTTGATTTTATGATGAGTTACGGTCAAAAAAGCTGAGAGGTGTCAACCTGCAATTCCTTCCCCTAGGAAAAAAAATTGCGTCATTATTACACATGGCCTAAAATGTATACAATGTTTTTTTTTTTTTTTGTATTTCACTTCGTGATATGATTTATTGATTTTTGATCACCTTTATTAGCACATGGCTTATTGAAATATCTTTATAATATTGACTTGGTATTACGATATATTCCATTTCATAGTCTACTTATTTTGTGGGTGTGCTGTAGCTCCCTTCAAGAAATTATTTTCTATTGAGGTTGTTATGCTGTCGTCTTTTAAATGTTACTTAAATACTTTTCTTGTCATCTTTTTATTTTTTAAAGGACTGTCAGTAAATATGACAGAAGCTAATTATATCCATAACCAGGGTTTTTTTTTCTATGCATGGAGCTTTGAGCATGTTATCATATTTGTTTAGTTTTAGTACAATATGTTTTTTATTTAAAACTGACTGTATAAATAATGAATAACATATGGAATGATTGATGGAGGGGGAATAGTTTAAGAGAGTTGAAAGAAATTCATAGAAAATTTAAAAAGATACCGATCTATCTTTACTTATTATGTTTATGTTTATGTTTATGTTCATGTTAAGATTTAAGATTTGTTTAGCCGAGATAAAGCAGAGGAATATCTCAAGTGTTGTTAAATAGAACATTTTGTTTAGAAACATTTTATTTCTTATTTATAGAGTGAGCGCTGGTTATAGAGAATAGGGGGCTAATTTGGAATATTCCCTTTGTTTAGAAAATTAGCGATTTTATGATAAATATATTTTATAAATGTGGTTGTTATTGACTTACATGGTATTACATGTTTTTCTGTTAGACGAAATCTAAAAAAATTAATAGGGTATTCCACATTATTCCACATTACCGGCACTCCCTTTACAACAAATATATTTCTTAAACAAACCCTAAGCTAAATTTTATGAATTATGATGGCAGTTATTTGTATCCAAATAAAAATCAGTTTTTATTTGGGCTCAAAGTTTAACTCATAATAATTCCACACCGAAATTTCTAAGGATATTTTTTAAAAGGCGTAATAATATACTCAAATAAAAAAATCTGTTGAAGTTACAGAAAAGTGTGTAATTTAAAAAAAAAAATAACTATTTTTAGACCGTTTAGCTAATTTTAATTTGCTCGGTTTTCATTTTGTTCGTGTATACAAGTAACTCGATATTGGGGTTTTGGACTCGAACTCGAATAATTAAAACAAATTATATTGTTGATTTAATCTTTTTTAAATATATATTTCAGTACGTTCTATATGTTATATATTAGTTAGAAAAAATTTAAAATTTAAAAAAGTCAAAAAGTAGCTCATATTTACAAAATAAGCAAATATCAAAAAATTAACTAAAAAAAAAACAATAAAATATATAAGTTTGATATAATTTTTATTAAAAATAAAAATTATGTTTTTTCGACCTTCAATTGTGCAATGAAAATGAAAATTATTCAAGTTCGAGGCCATAACAAACAAGTTTTCAATTTATTTTTTGATCAATGGTGATGATCTTTAACTTAGAGCTCATATATTAGTTCTCATTTAGTGAGTAAACTAGTTTATATGAATGTTTGATGTTTGGCATGGGATTGTTACCTCTTTCGAAACGTGTTCTGATGATGGGGGCTTAGAAAATTCCTGAAATAGATCTATCAACACATTCCTGAAAGGGTCAAAGAATAAATTTGAAAACAAAAACTCTATAGATTATTTGTTAGGACAATATCCTAAATATTCGCATGGGTTCTACATTCCGAAAATGAAGTGAAAGTGAAACTTCCGCTCAATTTGTGTTCCCAATTCCACATTAGTGATTTGAAAAGAAAAATTTCATTTTGTTTCTAGTGGAATTAAAGTGATTTGATGTGTTCTATAAAACAATTTCACTACAAAAATAAATTTGAATATTAAACGTAAAAAAAATCAAACAATGTAAGTAAATGTGATATGTTGTTAATATACGTTTATTTAACTGAAAAAGTGTTGTATTTTTTACGGGAAAACACATGAATCCGGAACAAGAGTCCCCATTTTTAACATTCATGAAAAAAATCGGGTTTGGCCAAAGGTTTTTAGAGGGGCGACAAAACAGTTGAAGACCAGTTGTGGAAGGACTTAGCAAGTACATTAAACAGCTTAGGACCTCCAGAAAACGATGCAACTGATTGGAAAAAGGCTTGGGCTGATTGGAAGGCTACCATTCGTAAAAAATTGGCCGAAGATAGAGCAGAGGTAATGGCAGCAGGTGGAGGACCCAATAATATCCAACACATATCATCCAAAGAAGATTCAGTTGCCAAACTTTCTGGCCTTTATACAGCAGTCGAAGGTGTTCCAGGTGCTAAATCATTCGGGACGACTAGCAAAGGTTAAACAACCACAAATTCATCTACTGAATTGTCAAACTTAGATGGCACCAGTTCTGACAATGTAGTAAACGTGATTTTACAAGAATTAAATAAAAATGACGAAGGTAATCCATTTAGGGCATATGACAGTTTTCAAAACATTACACTGTACTTCTTTCCACTGCTAGATTGAAGTCTTTTGCGATCATTTGTTGGTAAATTCCTTGTTCGAAATAGCGTAGTGATGTGTAAAATTGCAAAATAATTGGAATGCTTGTCTTTTTAGCCATTGGTGATAGTTCTTCTAAAACCATCATAAATGCATACTTATTTAATCTAAAATACGCAATAAAGCTATTTTTTTTTATTAATTTTAAACACTTGCTACTCAGTTTTAATTATTGCAATTTCATTCACTTTAAAGTTTCTAAGAACAAAATGAAAATGAAATCGTCGTGAAAAAAATGATTCACTCGTTTTTCAGAACACAGCGGAATTGAAAATGTGGAATTAAAAACGATTCCACTTTCACTTCATAGTGGAATATAGAACTCAGGCCATAGAGTATGGCCTGGAACTTGAATAATTTTCATTTTCATTAATAAAATATATAGCTTAAAATTTTCATAAATTCATGATCAGAACTTGTATTTAGTCTAAATAGTTCCATCCTTTCAAATAAAAAATAAACTCCAGCTTATTTTTGGTTGCCCTAATTATAAGTATTCTAAATATCCTCTTTCTGATTCCGGAATTTGTTTTTCGATATCACATCGGAGATATGCAGTTTCGACTTTGCTCAATATTCACGATTTTAACGCTTAATGAACATCGATATTCTGCATTCGCCACGGTTTTTTAAATTTTGCATAGAAAAACTAAAAAATATAGTTTTCTGTTTTAATGTTTCAAAATGCATAACTGCTATTTGGAATACACAAAAAAAAAGGAATTATAAACATTTTTTTTCGAATTATTCGTTATTGAAATTGATCATTTTAAATTAATCGAACAATTAATTGATCAAAATTCATCGACTAATCGAGCAACTGTCAACGTAGTAATTATTAGTGAAGTAAAAGTAGTAGTAAAATTTAGTAAACTATACTAAAATTTAGTAAAACTTTAATAAATCCTTAATGGAAATCGATTTGACAAAACTATCATTTTTTTACATTTTCCTTATATTTTAGACTATAAAAATGTTTAACTTTAAATAAAACTTGTTCCTAGCTTTATCAACTAGGGGGGTTTTTTTTTTTTGTAGATAAAAATTTGAAAACATTTGTAATTCATAACAGGACACTAGGAAAAAATTTTACTAAATAATTATTTTGTACTAAAAGTTAGTACAATAACTGTAAATTGGATATAAAACATTTTAAAAATTTTTGAACTAACTTTTTGATTTGAGTGTGCATTTCTTATTTTAAATTAAACCTTATTTACTCACATCGGAAATGTATTTTTAATGATGAAAACAAAGTGTTTTAAAAATACAAAACATCAACAACTAAATGTCAAAATAATATGCATTATAATATACATATTTGAATAAATTTCACATTAAAAAAACATTGAATGTAAATTAGTTGTAAATAACTAACAAAAATGAAGACATGCAAAATTTTAACCCATTTGATACCACTAATCGATCCCGTGGGAATTTTTTGACGAAATTTTGTGTAAAGATGTAATGACATCTCAATAAGCTTTTTCTGAAGTTTTTTTTACTTTTATTGCGCTTTCTGGTGGTGGCTTCGCAGTTTAAATCCAAATTTTAACGCTTTGCATATACTTAACGGGTTATTATTATTTTGAAATTATAATTTTTATTTATTCTATAGCAAATATTTATCGAAATGTTGTTCACAATTTGATCTATTAGATTTTCACGATATTTGAGAATTTTTGAAAAATATGGCAACACTGGCGAATAAATTTTTTTTTTTTTTTTAATTGTTGGAAGAAAATATATAATTTTTCACATTACACAAAAAATTGAGTAGTTTTCTGTATATTAAAGTTTTTACAGGTTTGGAAAGTTCGTGATCATATCTTTCAATTTTACAAAAAAAGTACATACAGAACAACAAATTTTACTCATTCCAAAAATGTTTACATATGTCCCTAACCAAATCAGCATATAACCTTTATAACACCGGTCTTCTTTCTATAAATAAATTTTTTTTTTCAAAATAGTGGCATAAAAAATTGTATGTTTGATTAATTATATGGCAACCTGGAACAATAGTTTTTATTTTTTTTTTTAATTATTTGTACAATTAAGACCTCAACTTATTACATGCTCTGTACTGCTTTCAGGCTTTAAAAGTACATTTAAAAAAAAAACAGTAAAGTAAGCTACATGTTTGCTGGGAGGATCCTTGCAGAAAAATTTGTATTATCAGCAAAAAATTTGCAAAATTTTTGCTAATTTTACAATTTTTTTTTTTTTTTTTTCGCTGATATTAGCAATTTTCCTGGAAGGATCCTCCCAGCAAAAATGTTTTTGACTGACTTTTTGTGTAGGTGTTGCGAAAACGCACCGGCTGTACAAAATGTGTTAAAGCCAGACTATAAATAACAAGAGTGGGGTGATATTTGAAATTCGGCAATAAATATGGTAAAAAAATACAAAATTAACACAAAAACGACAAAATGGAAGTAAATTATTCAATTCTAGAAAATTTTACAAAAATTAAATTTCTTTGGTTTATAACCATTCCACTACAATGTGCAAATAAATATCATCAAGATAATATTATTTTTAAAAATGAATTATGCATGACTTTCTGTTTTATTTTCATTTCTTTATGCGCATAATATTTAAACAGTAAGCGAAATTCCGTTAAAGGTTAACAACACTAGTCAACAAATTTAAAATTTTCGCAGAGCCTGTCTTTGAAAAACATATTTTTTAATAGACTTAAATATCGCGGTTTTTATATTTTTATCATTCACTAAATTTTTCGTATATTTTGCTTAATTTTTCGAAATTTAACCGCAAGATCATACTTTTTTTAAGAATATAAATCCACACAAAATTATCTTTTATTTGAGTATAATCATGTCGGTGAACAAATCTGGTGAAGGATGTAAATAAAGGGTCCGCCATCTAACGTTTTTATTTTCTACTAGTGCTTATTTCGTGAATGGTAACACTTAGCTCATGTCTGATTTGACAGATAATTAGTTTTATCCTTCCGCTGAACGAATATAGTCCGTATGTTCGTTATCTTGTGAAAAAAGTGAAAGAAACTGGCATCCTCATTAATAAACCAAAGCGTGAAAAGCCAAAAACAGTGCGTACACCCGAGAATATTGCTGCTGTGGCAGAAAGTGTGCGTGAAGCGCCATCAACATCAATTCACCGTCGTTCTCAACAATTGAACATTTCGGAGACATCATTGAGACGAATTTTGCATAAAGACTTTGGTATGACGCCATACAAAGTCCAATTGGTTCAGGAGAAGTTATTTGGCGGACCCTTTATAAAACCTGCAAATGAGAATTAAGTTTTTTGCCAGATTTCGTTTCGGCGTACATTTAATTTTTTTTACATTTCAATAAAATTTTAGAAAAAAACGTCTTCGCCTTTAATTCAACTTCCCCCAATGTATTTTTGCATAGATTGGCCTTTATGCAAAAACCCCCAAAAATATTTAAAATATTTTTTTTTTTTGCTGTAATATGTTTTGCTTTGAAAAGCATAAAACCTAGAAAGCGTAAAAAACATTGAATGAAACAAAAGATCAACAAAAATTTACAATTGTTGTTGAACAAACAACACATGTTGTTTAATTATTTCATTATGAGATTAAGAATGACAGTGATTTTGGTATGAGATGAAATATGAGATTTGTTGAATATATCGTATAATTCAGTGTGTTATGGGTGTTTTGGAAATTATATATTGAAAGAGATTAATTGAAGTTATTAAAAATAGATTTACATTGAAATTTGTTAATTAACTTTTAAAAGAGTTGAATGGAAATATTATGAGATTAAATTTAGTAGGCAGTGTTACTGGTATAAAATATTCAAATGCACAACTTTTTATGGAAATGGACAAAATAAAATCAAAACTACACAGCAAAAACACACCTTACCAAATAAAGAGTCCAGTAATCTTAACTCGAATGTTTGGACGTATTAGCCTTTATATTATAATTCTAACTTTATATTAAATGTACCGAAACTAATGAGTTATGCTTTACTGGCAGCCTTACGTAAATAACATTTCGTTCATATACGTAACATTACGTTCATTGTTCGTAATATTTCGTTGTTTACGAGTTTTAGTAAAATTTACGAGTATTTTGTGTGCACTTTAAGATTAGTTTTTGTTTCAAAAGAATTTCGTTGTTTTGCAATTTTTCGTAAATTATACGAAATTCTGAAATTTATGTGTGCATTTTACTATAAAGAATTTACGTAAAACTTTCGTAAAATACACGACTTAACGAAATTATATTTGTGCATTTTACAAAGTATTTTTTTATATTTTACGAAAGAATTCCGTCGTTCAGAAAAACCAGAAAAATTTTGACAATAACAATTTTATAAAAACTTTTTAGTAAAACTTTTTACACTTTTTACACTCATAGTAAACCATGCATAACACTACAAAATTATTGTCAAAATATTTTTTTTTCGTAAAATTTTCGTTCATTATACGAATGTTTTGCTAATTTTTACATTTTTTCGAACATGTTAGTTTAACCTTTCTTAAACAAAGTTTAATAAAAAAAATGTTTGGCCCCTTTTGCAAAAAAACGCGATTTGAATGTTTTGTAACTAAAAAATCATACACCCAAATAAAAAAGTTAGTAAAGTAAGCAAAACATTTTGCTGTGTCAGCAAAATTTTAGTCAGGAGGGTGCTTGCAAAAAAATTGCTAATGTCAGCAAAATCTTTTGCTGAAAATCAGCGAGCTGATTTTTAGCAACAACATTAGTAGATTCAGCAAAAGTTTTGCTAACACTTAGTAGATTAGAAATTAAAAAACCCTTGCTAAAAATTAATAAAAATTTTGCTGAATATTAGTAGACTGAAAAAAACTCAAAAAAATTGTAGAAAAATTATACTTTAGTTAATGTATTTGCTGAAAATCATAAAACATATTTTTGTGATTCTGTTTGAAATAATTTACAATACGTTACAAAATATGAAAATGTTCATACTCCCAAATTGACGATATGAATTAATGTAATATCTAAAAACAATAGAAAAAATTATATATAACATAAACGAAATTATCTTTGAACTACTTACATCAATTATTGTCTAAATGATGATATCTTCTAAAGGAACGCAAATGCCGCAGAGAATTATAGAAACGAAACGAAAAAATAACAATATATAACATATACAACCCTTTTTTGCAATAAGAAAAAAGAAACAGAAAAATCTACCTAAGATGTATGTCTTTCGCTTTAGTCTGTCTACTTATTGCATATTTGTTTGCAATTTGACAAAAATTTGCTATATACCTGATTTACAAGATGTTTTACTAACTTTTCTACTAACTTATTTTTTTGAGTGCAATTTTCAAACAAATTCGCTATAATTTTTCTTCAATTGTTTTACAGATATCCGTATATTATGGAAATGTCCGTTATAATTAACGGATTAGTTATAACAACACACTCATAGAAATAAATCTGTAAAAATAACAGAAACAGCTACTTAAAAATTTATAAAAATGAGGTGGCAGAAAAAACTACTAAAATTACCAAATTTTTTTTTTTATTTTTTAGTTAAATAAGAACATTAAAAACAAAACTGTTAAATTTACAAAATTTAGTTACATTAGGGTTGAAATTTAGTTCATTGGAAATAGTAATTTACTTTGAAAAAATATTTGTTTAATATTTGTGGACAAAACACAGCAAACAAAGACTGTGATATTAACAAATTTTTAGGAAATTTTACTAAAATCAACGGAAATATTTGCTAAAAATTGTAGACTGCTGATTTCAGAAGGGTCGATTTTTATTCACATAAAACAAAATATTAAAAAATGCTTAGAAAATTTAAATTTTTTTGTGATTTACGAAGTTTAATTTGTTACTTTCAATTAACAAAAATTTAGCTAAAATATAACAAAATTTTTCTAGCTTCAACAGATTTATTTTTGCTAATCTTATCTTACAAATATTTAGCAAAAAAAATCTATTATTATTATATTTAACAATTTTTTATTTTTTTGTTTTTTTTTTTTTTCTTTAACGTAATTTTAAACAAAATTTTAAGTAGTTTGAGCAAACATTTTAAATAATTTTTTTTTTAGTGTATCAAAACCACACGAAATGCACAAACGATCGTATTTATCTAAAATTTTACACATGTAATTTTGATCGAAAATGTAGGTGATACAAAATAAAGTCAGATTTAGCTCCATATACTTTATATAATAAATTTATTCCTAGCAAGGTTGTCAAGCGTTTTCCCTAAAATAACGTTACCAAACAAACGTGGATTATGTCATTGCTTAAATATTCATGATAGTTCAGATAATAATAATTTGCCCTATCTATTTCCACACACAGAGAAAAATTTAGCTATTTGCCAACTGAAATTCGGTTACTACGACTCAAATTAGGTTATTACGAATTTCAGTCGGTTGGTACAAATGCACATTAGTTTTCATAACAAAGTTCGGTTAATTCAACTGAATTTTAGTTGCAGCACCTAAAATATTCAGAAATCTAATGTAAATATTGTTCAAGTAACTGAATTTATAAGTTGTTGGAAATAAAATACACTTTTCAATTCGGTTGGCAGTTTATTTCTCTGTGTGCATTAAATTTTTTTAATTATCTCTAAATATTTCCTTTAGTTCCCTTGCTAATAAAAAGAAAACAAAGAAGAATTTTTACAATGTTTCTGATTAAGTATATGCTTTTTTACATTACTTTTTTATATTTTTTATAATAAAATGAAAAATTTTCTGCTATATCAGCATCAGTTGGTATGTTTTTAATACATATATTTTGTTCATACATATAACAACTTCCTGTTTTTATGTTTTAACCCGCATAATATCGTCTTTACAAAAAATATATCCAAACAAATGCGATAGAAGATGAAAATGAAAGCAAATATTTTTTATATTTTTTTTTATATAAAAAAAAGAGCAAAACAGAGCTTGATGAATCATGCTTTTAAATTGAAAGAAATGTTAAGTGTTTAGATTTTATAAAATGGAAAATGAAAAGAAAAGTTAAAACAAATTTTATATTTTTATTTTAAAGATGAAACCCGATGTTATAAAAAACATTTTAGAAACTCTTTATATGCACTTTTCATATAATAAAACAAAATAAAATCAAGTGTTTAAAAGCATGATGTTAAAAATATTAAAATCATTTAAAAAAAAAAAAAAAAAACTATTTAGAAATAGCACTTTTACAAGTTTTTCTTAACATTATTATAAAGAAAAAATCAGCAAAAATATACTGCAAAAAAAGTTGAAATATATAAAATCACTGCATTTGCTATTGCAAACTGACCTAGTTTTATATTGTAAACTATAAAGAATTACACAAAAAAACATGTCACTTTTGAAAAAAGTATGTAGTAAAAAAAAAAACGATGTAACATTTTTATTTCTATTAAGCAGCTGATGCTTAAAGCAATTTTTTTGTTAAACAAACATTTTATACTACAGTCCGCGAAAAAACCAAAGCATACAAAGTGAAAATCTATTATTATCCTAGTTGGTAGTATTTATAAATTTTCAAAAATGTTTTATATGTAGGTACATACATATGGTTTTTATATTCCCGACATTTCTCAACTTTCAATATAAATATTTATTAAGATTTTGATAGTGAATGCTTATTTTTCTTAGCAGAAATTAAAATAGTTTTAAATTTAAATTTATATATTTGTAATATGTAGTAACATATTAATTATGACCTCAAACCTGAGAATTCAAAATTAAATGCAATTTAAATTTATCTTCAAACATATATAAGAATATTTTACATCATTTTAAAATTTAGATTACTATTGATGATTTAGTGTCAGTTTTGTAAAATTAAAATCGAATTTTAAAATTACAAAAAAAAAATAAACTAAAATTCTAAAAATCAAGCAAAAATTTTTAGGAGGTTTTAGGGCTTAGGTCTGTTTACCCGTAAATACTCCTAAGAGTCGTTAGTATGTTCTGTACAATTTCAGCTGTTACTGTAAACTGTAGCAATTTTTAGTGATATAAACCATTTAATAATATAGACATCACAATTATATTAAAACGACATAATATTAATAATTAATTTGTTGTTAAAAGAAGTTGTTTTATAACCAAAACTCGTTGAAACCTTTCATTATTTCATGTATATTCAGTATTTTATTTAAATTCATTAATTTGATCTCCGTGTTTGTTATAAATTTACAAAGACTGTAAGAAAAAAACTTTTTGAAAAAAAAGCATGCGCTGAATACGAAAATGCAACAAAAATTTGTTTGGGGTTGCCACATAAAAAGTTGCAACTCTCGAAAATCTGGCAACCCTACACAAATTCTAGTTACATTTTTGGACTTACAAGGGGCTTCTCCCGATTGGTATCCCCGATCTTAATGAAATTTAGATATATGATAAAGAAAACAAAATAAGGGACACGTATTTCTTTTTGCGTCCCAATATCCTGCATAGGCGTTTCAAAGTATGGTCAAAAATTATCCCATTGTTGGGTTATTCGGTTTATTTCGAATGGTTTTAGAGAAATTTTAAACAAATGGAGTACCAAATAACAGAGCTTTTGTTGACATAAAATATTTAAAATTGGAAATTAGCTGCTTCTATTCCGTTTGTTGTTGAATTTTATTATTTTGTGACAATCCAATACATTGTACTATGACACATATAACAAAGTTCTTTAACCTGTATACTTTGGGTTTTTCGTTCTACAAAGAAAAATTCACGCATAACTATTACAAAACTTATTTAGGTGGATTGGATCTTGCATCATTACATTGTATTTATGAAATATTAGAAAAATAGGAGAAAAATCAATTTTCGTTTTGTATACTTTGGTTATTGCGTTGACTGTATTTTATACAATTTTTTACCTCCGCTATACTTGTAAATGCCTGATTACTCGAGGCATTTTGTTTATAAACATTTTAACAATTTAAAATTTTCTGTTTTCTGTTTTCTTCCAGGCGTCCTTCAAATCTTTCAGTTGTTTGGACTAGACGTTCACGTCGTGTTGCTTCAGCACCTCTGCCTTGGGAGCCCGATATGATAAATCCGCTGATCGGTAATGTCTCTTGGCCCGTTCCAGATAATCATTGTATAACAGTGACTTTATTTAAGGATCCCCGCACTCACGAATTAGAAGATAAAGATTGGACATTTGTTATAGAAGATGTAAGTACACTATGACACTTTTATTTTTTTTTCGATTCTTTTCATTATGAAAGAGTAAATATAAAGATTTGTAGTATTTTTCAACAAAAAATTGTGTGTATTATGGTTGACCTAGTTTATTTTTGTTTTTATTGCATTGTAAATAGTCATATATAGTATTTGTACATAGTACTATTCGTATGTTTATATAGTTTTATGTGTCTCCTCATATGATGAATTGAAAAAACAAAACTAGATCATCATTTTTAATGACAGGGTGTTTTTCAAAGAATAATGAAGGGTATTTTAGTACTTGTAATCGGATGTGGGTTCTAAGGTAAATTCTGCGTAGTAACTTAGGTACATTATATATTAAAAAGGTTAAAATAAACATAAAGCTGATATCACTTTTTATAAGTTACCGGTTGATAAATTACTGGTGCTTATATGGGTTGATATAAAAACCTTAAAAAGCTGTTTATTTAATGGTTGTGTCCCTGATTGCATTAAAGGGCTAATTCTGGTATTATTAGTGAAATTTTTGTTGAAATTTTGTTCATTTGCTAATTTGAATTTGATTTTTTTTAAGTTAAAAAAGTTTTAAAGTTTTCAGAGTAATTTTAAATTTTGTTTTAGCTAGTTTTTTTTTGTTTTTATTAATATCAGTCGCTATTAGCAAAGTTTTGAGTACATTACAAAAACAAACCAAAAATTACCTCTTACCAACTAAATGATGCCAAACAAATTATGGGCCGAAATTACTCTATGGATATTTTATAAATATTTGTCCCATGATAAGCTCAGCATTACCAAAGGTAACGTCGTAGGACTGTTGCACATATGGTTGCGGGTTCAATCCCCAGCGACGACAACAGCAATTTGGACAATAATATGTATAAGATTTCTATCCCACATATGTATCGCAGCGCCTTCGTTGTTTCCATAGCACTTAACCCCCTCGCGCAAGTACAGTGTAGCCATATCATCTCTCCTCTATCCCCTTTTCGAAGAAAGCAACACATACATTAATAAATAGGAAGAATTTCCTGAATGTTGCTTCCTTAAAAAAAAAAAAATAATAATGGCAAAGATTTCTGCCATTATAAAATTTAAAATGTCAGTGTTGCCATATGACAATTAAAGAATTTAAAATGTCTTTTGACAATTTTAAATAATTCGGTTAACTCAAGAAAATAAATTTTTATTTATTTATAATAATCTTTCAACCTCTTATATTTCCGAATAATGATTTGTCTATTAAAATATAAAACATTTTAAAATATATTTAACTGTATTCTGTCAAAGTATCTACTTTGGTTGCTAATAACATAAAAAAGTTAAAAAAACATTTGAAATGAATCACTGATACAGTGTCTTTAAGCAAAGCCATAACTGCCCTCAAGAAAATGCAAAATGTTTTTGAAAATCTTATGATTTTGTATTATATTGTTAACTTTTATTACACTCGTCACCTATTTATAGTGGGCGGTGCTTTTAATTGTTATATTTAATTTTGTATCATTAGTCAGGGTATTACTAATTGGATCTATAAAATCTGTGTATCTATGGAAAGCTGATAAAATTGCCTTGAATACCCTGCTATTTTGATACACAATTAGTCGCCAGATTTTCAATGACAACGCCTAAGACTGTCATTCATAATCTGGCAATACATTAAGGATATAATTAACGCAACATTAAAGACAAATTCAATAGCTTTCCAGTGATATACAGTTTGTATAGATCGATTCCATAATAACCTGATTTATTATACGCCACTCCCAAAAAAGCAGGCTGTGGATTTTAAAATACAACAATTAATTAAAAACTTTTGATCTTTTATTTTATATTTTAACCCTTTAGTGCATGTCGTTACATATATGTAACTAATAATTTGACTGAACGCGGCGCATAATAGAAATAACCAAGGCACACAATTTTTTATTAAATACGATAAAGCTACATCTGTATTTTTATATCACTCAGTTTATATTTCTTAAATAACAGTAAATTTGGAGATAGAGATTCTTTTTGTAGCGATGATTCCAAGAAAACAACTTTTATAATTTTAAACCATTACAAAGGCAGTAAAAGTTATTAAACAAACTGTATTATGTATTGTATTCAGAAAAATTAAATTATAATTCGACACATATAATTTGGTTTTTATATATTCGCTATATTTTTGGTTATTAAGTGAATTTTTTACCATTTTTGTTTTTTGCTTTTAAATCCGTTAAAAGTGAAAATATCGAAATACGCCGAAAAAGTTTTTCACTTATTTTCAGTTTCCTATCAAACTATGCACTTTTCATTAAAATCTGGGGGGTTACCGCGTAACTCGATTCGAAAAGAAAAATGTACGAATACGAACAAATTGTACCGCGTAATACGATTTTCGTACTTTTTTTCTCGAAAGTACGGACATTTTTTCCCCCCTTTCGAACAAAAAATCCCTTTCGAAAATGCAACTCTTTATTACGAAAATGAACTGTTTTTGCGATAAAAACGTTAGGAAATTTTTCGAAAGCTATTTTGCTAGTGACAAGTGAAAAAATATTAAAAATGTAAGTATTTACACATTTAAAAAATAAAAATTGAATAACAAATAAAGAAAACTTAATAATATTGTTTATTTATACAAAAATATTTATTAAATTACCCAATAAACATATTATATTAAATGTAATAATATTTGTGTTTTCAATTTATAAAGGCAAGCTCCAAAAAGAAATTTATACACAAATAAAAAACAATATGAGGTAATGGTCGACTTCATGGTCAAGCATTCAGACTTGGCAAAAGGGCATCTAAAAGTCCCAGATGCTATGAATAAGACAAACAATTTGTGTTCGGATTTGAATGCTTTCGGACCACCCGAACGTGATGTCAATGGCTAAACGAAGGGAACTAATGGCTTACACAGCTAGAAGTAAAATTTTGTTTATTATAAGGGCCTTCATAATATGTTTGGTTACTTACCTTTTACCATTTAGACTCATAATTTATGCATTTACTTTCGATTCGAATGTTCTTTTCGAAAAATTTTAATTTTTGATCCGAGTTACGCGGTAACCCCCCTGGAGTTTTCTGCAGTAAAGGGTTAAACATAAAAACCTTAATGGATTCTGTTGTATTGTCCATCACTGTATATATATCACTGTATCGCAAATTTAGCTTGAAAAATGTCTAGCGGATCTATGACGTGTAAGTTAATGAAGAGATGATATCAAAAGTAAAAATCAGATAATTATAATTTGAAGAAATTTAACAGATTTTTCCAACGCAATTTTTTCTTTCACATTTTTCTAGGTTTTTCTTTAAAATACTTTCTTTTTATTTCCAATTTGTTTCTTCTTTTCCACAAGTAGAGTTTTTCATTTCTCTCTTTTGTGAAGTACATTTTTACTTTTATAAAAATGTTCTTTTACTATTAAAGGTCATTTCATTATGCAGCCTTTGTATTTAAGAAGTATATTATTTATTTTTTTTTGTTATATATGATTATTGATTTTCCTTTTATACAAAGTACAAAAATTATTGTTTCATATTTAAGTCATATGTATTACCTTGGAAAGTATTAACAAAGTGTATTTAATTTTCTAATATTCTTGTCAACTTTTACACTTGAAAAGGACACACCAACCAAACCCTAAAACCACAATTAAATGTTTAATTTTGTTAAAACAATAACAATAAATACACTAAAAAAAAGTTTGTAGAACAAATTTTCAATTGCAATTTACTATTTTTGTACTAATTTTTAGTACAATTTTTTATTTTAGTAAAAATTTTTGATATTCTTATTTTACAAATTACTGAATTTTGTACTAATTTTTGTTGTTGATTATAGCAAAATATTTTAATTTTTTTTTGAAAATTTTGCTAATCACAAAAAAAAATTTATATTTTAAACAAATAAAATATTTTATTACCGAGTTAAAATTAAAAAAATGTTCATCTATTAGGAAAAAAGTGTAGAGGAATGAAAAACAAAGTATTATGGATGCTCTAGCTTTTCCAAAACTTCGGGTTCTGATGAGATCTTTTAGCCAGAACGAAATACTAGTATCAACCTAGCTAATATGTTTGATTTGCTTTATTTTTGTAAATATACGGAGGTTAAAAGCTCGTTATAAATTGAAAATAACATAAAAATAATCTCGATGTATATAAAAACAAAAAACTAATATAACTGTAAAAAATATTACTTGAGCCAGAGTACACACTAAAATTTTTTTATATAAATAGAACATTTTTGATCTTCAAAGTTTAGTAACGTCATGATGCTTGTTAGAAAAAGACCTAACCACTTGCTTGATTACTACGAAGACAAGAATGGAGCAAAATTGGTGATTAACAGGGTTTTTGTTAAAGTTCTGCCTATTTTGGAGGCTCTAGCTTTTCTAAAACTTCGGGTTCTAATGAGATCTTTAGCCAGATCGAAATACTAGTATCAACCTAGCTAATATGTTTGATTTGCTTTATTTTTGTAAATATACTTAGGTTGAAAGCTCGTAATAAATTGAAAATAACAATCTAGAGAATAATCTAAATAATCTAGATGTATATAAAAACAAAAAAACTAATATAACTGTAAAAAAGTCGTTTTATTTTACTTTTTTTTATTCTTATCCAGTAAAGTTTTATTGGATGTACTAAAATTTAGCAAATTTTTTTTGCTGATTTTAGCAAATTAATTTTAAATTGCAGTTTACTGAAATTTTACTAAATTTGGTTCAACTAATTTCATTTTACTACAGTTCAGCAGACATTTGTTTCTTTCATTTAGCAAAAATTACCGCATGGCTCAAAATAGTTAAAATTCGCGTCATAACAGCAACATTTTTAATAGCCATTACAGATTTTTTTCTTTGTGTATAAATACAGTGAACAGTAGGTAATTTATTTTTAAAGGATGTAAAACGAAACTTTTGCAAAGGTTTTAAATTTCAACAAACTATGACCTTGTGACCACAAATTTTTGTAAATGTTATTAGTAAAAAGTATATGGGGATGGTATAGAGAAAGGTGTTATAATGTGAAATTCTTTAGAAGGATTTCGTAAGTTTTTGTAATGTTATATGGCGAAAGTCATAAATTGACAGCTGTTAACTGGAAATTTATATTTTAAACTATGGGAAATCTAAATAAATTCTGTATAATGTGGGAGTCTATCATTGTGATTTGATCAAATTGTAAAAAGTACTATTAATGGCAGTCATCTGATGACCATCGTTATGTGAAGTTTGAACTTTAAATTTTAAAAATTTTTTTCAATCCCCTATTCAGGCCTATTTCAGCGTTACTTTTTTTAAATTTTTTTTTTTATTTTAATTAAATTGGGATTTTTGGTTTATGTCTATACTAAATTATTTTGATTATAATGAAATTGATATTATTATTGTTCTCTTTGTTTTCATTTCATTATGATTAATTTGTTATTTAATATACACATTTCGTGCAGTAATTTAATAATATTTTAACGCATAAAAAATATAATTTAATTCCTTAATTAATAGTGACATTTTCAGACACAAAAACGCCTACACATATTAATTTTTTTCTTCATTTAAGCTTTCTTTAATACCAACCAACAAATTTAAATGAAATAGCGGAAGGACTGTTTATGTTTAAATGAAAGTAAATGTATTTGTTGTTAAATGTGAAAAAACGAAACTGCAGAGGAGTACAAACTAAAGTTTACATTAAAAAAACTGTTAAACTAATAAAAAAAAACTTTATTTAACATATTGTTAAAAAAATAACTTTTATTTTTGCTCAAAAAAATAATAGTGAAAAAATAACTTTTATTTTTTCTAGAAAAAAATAAACGTCACACTTTTTGGCATCTGACTTTTATGATAAAAATGCTAATAATTGCGGTTCCTTTTAATTATAGCAATATTTAAATAATTTTTAAGATTAATTGTGTTACCTTTTTTAAGCGTATGTTGCAAGTTTTTAAATACTTTTTTAAGGCTCAATCGCTAGTACTATTTATAAGATGTTTAAAAATCCATTGTTTTACTTTATGAAGTAATTTCTTAAGATTAATCGTAACACTTTTTTGTTATAGAAATTGTTAAGGCTAGTATTCGCGTCCCTTGGTATGATCTTTCCTGATTTTTTTTTCAACATTCACTTTAGCAAAGAAAAATTGCCTTATTCATACATATGTATGAACTAACATAAACTAAAGTGTAGGTGTTAAACTTTAATAAAAACCTAAAGAAAAACACTCCAAGCAACTTTATTTACTATTCTTCTTAGCAAACTTGATGAAAACTAAAATTGAATAGCGGAAAATTTCTTATGTTCAACTGAATTGAATATATCATTTAATACATATTTCATACATTTTTTTTTTTTTTTTTTTGATAATTTTAAAAAGAAAATAAAAATGCTTGTCTGTAGCACGTTTTATGAAGAAAAAAAATCGATTTTATAAATAATTTTTTATATTTTTGTTCACTTGAAATATTTGTTGTTACCATAGAATATCAATTGTTGTTGTTGTTATTATTGCTTTTAGCCTTATTTGTAATTGTAAAAGCTTAAAATGTAAATTTTCTATGTTTGTTGGACGATTAGTTTTGGTCACGCACCAAGCATTAAAAACGGAAATACAAGAGAACACCAGCAATGTTTAATACAACAACATAAAATCTGCCCAAGTAACACTCCTCAACGGTGGAAAAAAACCTGGCTTTAAAACATATATTTTTTAATAGGTTTACACTCACAATATTTTAGCAGTAGCGGATTGTAGTTTAATTAAAAAGTAATAAGTAAACTATGGTTTTAAAGGAATATACTTTTAACTACAAGGAAATATTTTTTTTAACATATTTTACCATTTATTAAGAAACAAACTACACATAAATACTGTTGTCCTGTACCAATTATTATTATTATTATCATTTAAAATTTCTTTATACAAAAAATTCTTTATTTGAACCAAAAGTTAGTGATAGCAAAAAAAAGAAAAGCTGTTGTTTTTAATAATTTGAGAGTTAATTTTTGATAGTTAAAATAAAATAAAATCGTTTATTTTTGAATGGATTTGGGAATTTTAAAATTTTATTTTTGATAGTAAAAATAAAAAAAAATTTCTTCGATCTTTTTGAATAAATTTTTGTCTTTTGTTTTATTGAGCTAAAGATCCTTTATTTTATAATTATAAGTATTTATTTCCAATATTTCGTCTTCGCATTGGAAGACTTCTTCAGGGAAATTTTTTTATAATTAACACGAAGAAGAAGAAGTCTTCCAATGCGAAGACGAAATATTGGAAATAAATACTTATAATTATAAAATAAATGATCTTTAGCTCAATAAAACAAAAGACAATAAAAAAATCTTTAATTTTTACGGATTTTGCATAAATTTTTTAATAGTTAAATAAATGAAAAATACATTTGATTTAAACGTTTTAAAATACACATTCCTTTGTTTTAAACTAAAAACTATTGTTGGTATTGGTTTTTATATTTGCATCATTCACCCCATTTTTTTCATATATTTTGCTTAATTTTTTCGAAACTTTATCGTAAAAACATGATTTTTTTTTTAAGACCACAAATCTGCACAAAATTGTTTTTAATTTGAGTATAATCATGTCGGTGTTTGTATCAGAATATCGTACTGGTATTGCAACGAAGTTGAAAAGTTTCCTTTTGTAGTTTTATCCTTACACTCAGGGAACTTTTGCTTTAAATATTTGTAGTTGTTTGAGTTGGAATACAGTAATCTTTTTTGTAAGCGAAAAAAAACAGTCATTTGTAGAAAAAATTTAATTTTTGACTACATATGTAGTTCATTAAAAAAAAAAACAAACCACATCAAATTACTGTATTATGATTTTACATTCATTTTATACAAAAGTTTTTTTTTATTTAAAAAAATAAAGCAAAACGAAAGTTTGTTTATTTTTTACTGCAAAAACAAATGACAATGTTAGTTGAATTTACTGAAATGTAAGTCGTCATTTCTTTAAATGAAATTTTATTTATTTTTAACTACATTTACAGTGGTCTTTACCTACATAAGTTAGACATTCTTTGTTCATTGGAATGTCTAGTTTTGTATTGCAAATTGCAAATCCATTGAAAATATTTTGAAATATTTAGAAAAGAACTTACAATTTTAACTAATTTTCCGCATGCTTGAAATACCAAAGTAAAACAAAATTCTTCATATAAAAATATATTATTAATAATACTGTGGCAAAAGACTGTGGCCAGAAAATGCTTTTGTTCCATATTCAATATTTTTAAGCATTATGAACAAATTTAACAAATAAAAAAATGTTTATTGGGCTTATTAGATGCGATTTTGAGTGTAAAATTTAAAGATAAATAAATTTAATATTCGACCGCAAAATGTTTGGCCAAATCAGAAAAACTTCTTCGATCGATTATTTAACTTTACAGTAAATTTAGGTTTTTTACTCAAAATCTAATTAAAAGGACGCAACAAATATGTTTTCAATGTCAAAATTTGCGCACATTGTCTCTTACTAACCAAATATCGTTATTTTACCAAAGTCTTCGTTCGGACACTAATTTACTAACATTACTACTGAAGAATTTACATTAGACTATAGTGGCACTATGCACCGCGACCAGAAGTTGGTATTTTGTGCTGAAGAATTTACATCTTTTTCCAGAACCTATTTTTGCAATACATATTTTCTAATATTAGACAAATTTTTATTTCTCATTTGTAGTTTCGAAATATCGTGATTTTTATATTTACGTTACATACTCCATTTTTTACATAAAAATGTTCTTCTTTTCTAAATGTTTTACAATATTTTCAATGGATTTACAATTTTAATATTACTAAAATGAGTTTGGTAGAATGTTGAGTTTGCATAGTGAAAAAATTTAAAATTTTTTTAACATATGAGTCATTCTCTATGAAAACACCGAAAAAATGAAAAATTGTTGCTGGACCATTTTGGATTTTGTTATAATTTTGTGGAAATGTTCCTAAGGGTTCCAAGAACCAAAATCCAAGAGGATTTAATTTTTGCACACGGCACTACCGGTTCACGCAAAATAAAAAAACTAAAAAGTCTGGTTTTTGTGCGTAGTGGTTTGAGCTGTTAAAATTGTTTTGCTAGAGATATCTACATGATGAATACATTGTTTTAAAGCTGAAGGATTATAGTTTCTATCAAAAATATAAAATTTGACTTAATTCATACACCCGAAAAATAACGTGGTATTGAAAATAAGCATATTTCATTGGTTTTTTTTGTGTTTTTCAATGAACTCTAGTGTCGGCGCTAATGAATATAAAAGCATAATAATTCTCAGATACAAATTAGACATGTCGGAGAAGAATACCAAATTAAAATTGGCTCAATCTGGCAACTCGTTATGAAAAAACCGTTACTTGAAATTTGGAAATTTTGAAAATTTGCATATTTCAGGCTACAATTTGGTCATGTTTGTTAGCAGATACAAACTTGAAAATTACAGAATATTTACTCCCTACTTTTAACTTTATAACACTTCACGACCCGTTTAGTTATTTTCACTCCTCTCGGATTTACAGGGTTTTAAAGAAAAGCCTTTTTGATTTTTTGTATGTATTTTTATACTCCCCTCAATTGTTATATACAGAGAAATTAAAATAAAAAGAAGTAGTATTATGAAGAAACAAAGAATAATTATGTACTAAAAAATATATTTAATAAATTCAGTAGATTTTTGATGTTAAACAATTTTACAGTGGTGGCAAAAAATAGGCAAATGGTATATTTTTATCATTTAAATTAGAAAAGTTATAGTTTAAATGTGGGTAATTAAGAATCGTGGAATAAGTTTTATATTATTTTCATAAAGTATTTGTTCTTATAATATTCGGAGTTTCAAAGTTATCAGAAGCTGAAAACTTTCGTACTTTTAACTGACTGTGAGAAATCGGAGAGAAACTGTGGTAGTTTCTTGTATTTTTAATTGTGCAAACATCAATAAATCTTTTTGACAAAAAGTTTTCGATAGCATCAACATCAGGAATGGATACAAAAAAAAAATGATACCAGGAATTTTGGGTGGAACAAAAATCAAACATTGCTGAAGGTGTTAGGATATGATGATCCGCAGTTCGCTGTAGACTTGCTTTCCTTACAGTCTGCTTAATTGTACCTCCTGCTCCGTCACAAGGACTTTTGCCATGAGAAGTGGCAAAAAGTGCCACTCAGCTTCTAAGCCGAAATCGTCTTTGTGATGACAAATGTTGTTAAAAAATTTTTTATTTTTGTAAAATTTTTGTAAAATTTTTGTAAACATAAAAAATCTACTGAATTTATTAAACAAATTTTTTAGTCCATAATTATTCTTTGTTTCTTCATAATACTACTTGTTTTTATTTTAATTTCTCTGTTATAACAATTGAGAGAAGTATAAAAATACATACAAAAATCAAAAAGGCTTTTCTTTAAAACCCTGTAAATCCGAGAGGAGTGAAAATAACTAAACGGGTCTTGAAGTGTTATAAAGTTAAAAGTAGGGCGTAAATACTCTGTAAGTTTCAAGTTTGTATCTGCTAACAAACATGACCAAATTGTAGCCTGAAATATGCAAATTTTCAAAATTTCCAAATTTCAAGTAACGATTTTTTCATAACGAGTTGCCAGATTAAGCCAATTTTAATTTGGTATTTTTCTCCGACATGTCTAATTTGTGTCTGAGAATTATTATGCTTTTATATTCATTAGCGCCGACACTGGAGTTCATTGAAATACACAAAAAACCAATGAAATATGCTTATTTTCAATACCGGGTTATTTTTCGGGTGTATGAATTAAGTCAAATTTTATATTTTTGATAGAAACTATAATCCTTCAGCTTTAAAACAATGTGTTCATCATGTAGATATATCTAGCAGAAAATTTTTAACAGCTCAAACCACTACGCACAAAAGCAAGACTTTTTAGTTTTTTTATTTTGCGTGAACCGGTAGTGCCGTGTGCAAAAATTAAATCCTCTTGGATTTTGGGTTTTCAGACCCTAAATATCATTTCCAGTTAATTTGAGTAAAATCTAAGATATGCCAGCTTTTCCGATTTGGTGATTTCATACAGAATAACTCATATATAAAATTTATAAGTTTAAAATTAAGTTACATGCTTAATTTTCAAATTTCCTTGCAATACCGGAGAGATATTCTGAAACAAACACCGACATGACTGCAAAAAGTTAAAATTTGTTGAGTGGTGTTATGGTCATTTTCATATAACTTTCATTATAAATGAATTCAATATGTTAATGCTATTTTTAATTTCAATTCTTTCTTCATTTTCTTGATTTAATTCTTATTTTTTTTCCAGATAACTCCTTTGGGTAAAAAGCGTGTTCTGGCTAATGCCAATATAAATATGCGTAAATATGCCAGTATTGAGTCAACCCAACAAAGTTTTACTTTAAATTTAAAACCGGTATCACGGAAAGTAACAGCCGCTGATTTAGAATTAACCATTAGCTGTGTTTTCTTACGTGAAGGCAAAGCTACGTAAGTTATGACACTACAAATTGATAATGTGTTACAACTGCAATCATAATAATTTTCTTAATTTAGAGATGAAGACATGCAAAGTGTTGTCTCCTTAATGTCTGTAAATAATAACTGTGATGTTGCTCCTTTGGACGATTTAGAAGATATACCAGATTTAGAAAATTCTGCCGATATATCAGATCATTTGTTTGATTTTACTCAACAATTAGAACAAATGACTACAAGTTTAAATGGTTGCATGGATTTACCAACGCCATTGAGTGGTAAGTTAGTTTTGTGTTTAAGTGTTGTTTTTTAATCTATTAATCTGTTTTAAAGTAGTTTATATTTGAGAATTATTAAAATATTATTAATAATGTAAATTTTTGTGACATAATGTGATTTTGAAATTGTAGTAAGATATAGAATTTGAGAACAGTTGGGAACTTTTATTAACTTTAAATGGAAAAGGATTTAATTTTGAAAGAGAAAAATGTTTCAGAAAAATAAACTTTTTTTTAAATTAAAAATGTTTAAGAATCTGACGAAGTTTTTTATATGAATAGTTTTTTCAAATCATACATTTTTTCTTGGTACTTTTCTATGAATTTAATTAATTTATTAAAAAAAATATAAGACTATATCACTCAAAACAGTATTTTTATAAATCACATGGTACTTTTTTAAGATTTTTTTTAAGGTTTAATTTTTGTACTTGTTTTTTGCATTTTATATGACTTAGCCATGGTACTTTTTAGGGATTTTTATAAGTCTTAATTGCGGCCCTTTTTGGGGAATTTCATAAAACTTGAATATGGAACTTTGTAAGAAATTTGATAGGATATAATCCCACTCTGTTTAACATATTTATTTTAAGATTTATTCATTGTTTATTTAAAATAATTTTGTAATACCTAATCGAATTACTTTTTAAGAAATTTTATTGGATTTAATATAGGTACTTTAATTTTTTTTTCATTTAATCCTGGTACTTATTAGGAATAAAAAATGATAATGACGTTTATTTGATTTAATCGCGGTACTTTTAAGAAATTTCATTAGACTTAATCGTGGTACTTTTTTTAAGAAATGTCAGAAGAATTTTATATGCCTTAATAGTACATTTTAAGGAAATTTTCAAGTTAATCTTGGTACTTTTTAAAATAATTTGATCAGCCTTTATCATAGTTTAAATGAATTTCATAAGACATTCTTATGATGCCTTTTAAGGAATTTTAAAAGAATATCATTAAAGGCCTTAGCATGGTACTTATAAAGAATTTTCATAATCTCTATTAAGGTACTTGTCAAAGAATTTTAATTGCAGTATATTTTAAAGTATTTTTTGACATTTTAAAGGAAAAACCTTCAATGTTGTTAAAGTTTTTGTTGATAAGGCTTAAGTTGTAGGCGAGGTGTGCGGCTTTCTTTTAAATTCCGGGTTAACTAGAAAGTGACAAAGTTAACTACATATATCAGGAATTACAGACAACTTTTATTACAAATTTGACCATCACAGATAAAAGAACATTTTAAAATTTGAATTTACAACATGGTTGAATGTACAAAGTTAAAACCCTTTCGGATAGTATAATTTTTTTTTTTTTTTGATTAATGAATATTTGCAGGGATTATTATATATAGCTAGGTTGGACTGCAAAATTATATATAAAGGGTCCGCCAAATACCTTTTTTTTTTTTTTTTGAAAATGCTATAAAAAAAAAACTACTGAATATTTTCTCAAATTTCTTTTTTTATTTGAAAGTACAATCCTTCCGGTTAATAATGGAAAATAAATTCATTCAAATGGCTGCCTCGGCTAGCCATGCAGTAGCCTACACGATCGGTCCAATTCAAATCGCAGCTCCGAGGTGGCCAAACGACATCAGCTCTGCGGCTGATTTGAATTTTCGCACACATTCTGCAACATTACCATGATTTTCAAAGTAATGTCGCAATATTTCCCAGCGTTGTTCAAACGTATACACAACCTTATTCGTTCAGCGGAAGGATAAAACTAATTATCTGTCAAATCAGACATGAGCTAAGTGTTACCATTCACGAAATAAGCACTAGTTGAAAAAAAACGTTAGATGGCGGACTGTAATATAATATACATGTTTGAACAGGGTGACTCTAAATACCACAATCTTAAGGTCCACCTCAACATTTTAATGCTTTTATAAAATATTATAATCGTAAAAGTTTTAATGAAATTATACTTAGAACAGGGTGACAATATTTAAAACTCTCACATATAAAATAATCTATACCGGAGAGAAAAACTGTCAGAAATAGAGCAAAACAAATTTAAATAGTTTATATCTTGTACAATCGAGCTATTTAGAGCAATGAGGGAAACTTGGAATTTTTAATTGGTACTGAAACTTAACTAAATAGCCGAAGGAACTTCTTTTATTTAAAAAAGTGTTTATTCTAAGGACTTTATTCCTATAAAATGTTTAAGGTCCTTTAAAAAAAAAATCATTTAGACTCTTTAAACTCTCTAATTTAATAAACCTGTAATGTTTTTTATAATTAAAATTTGTAGATCATGTTCCTATTAAATTATTAGGAAAAATTAAAGTAGTTTTAGCATATTAGGTTCTTCTAATTTGCTGAAAAGTTACTAATTTTCTTATTTAAAAAGTACTGAAAAAAGTACTAAACCTTTTATTCTCTGATTAATAGTTGTTTTGTGCTCTTTCAGAAGATTTAGTTTGTAGAAAAATTTAAATAAATCCCAACTGTTTTCAATTAATATTACCTTTATTAAAAAGTAGTTATTTATTTTGTAGTATTTTATGTGAAACCTTAAGTAATTAATATATAATTAATTTGTTATATGTAAATTTTGTTCTATTTTTTTTCTCTTTTATCCCTTTTTTAAAACACAAATCTTAAAACAAAATTAAAACTACTTAAAAAAACAATCTGGCAACTACCATAATATCATATTGTTATTATTTGTGTATATGTTTGTATTTAACTGTAAACTTTTAAACTGTTCCTAACTTCATAAACTCACCCTATATATTTCAAAAATCCCTCCCTCCTCCATATACAATACATGATTTAATGTCTAAACAAAATTATGTAGTACCTTCTTTATCAGAAGATCCAACTCCATTGGCTGAAGTTAATAATTTAAATTTTGAACTTGAACCAGATAAATACCCCTATTCACCCATGAATTATGGTGATTTTCCCGAGGATTTATTAAAAACACCAAGTGCTGGAACCAATACTACATCGACACTGCCGACGACAACAACAGTTCCTAACGATGAACAACTAGCGGATAAAGCAACGAAAAAGGATAATAATAGATTAACAAAAATAGTAACCTCTACCCCAATAGCCAAAGTTATCGACAAGAACAAAACAACGACGGCAATGCAAGATAAGGCTGAAGAAGTAACTACCAACAAAACAGCGCGAAATTGTTTGAAATTTCCCGAAGAATATGAACAACAAACCAAAGATTCTTCTCGCAAAGAGCAAGAAGATTCATCTAAATCATTAGAATTATCATTTAATCAAATGAAAATTGCTGAATCTACTAAATTATCTAGAACAAACAATTCGGCGTTAAATGAAACTACTATAACCGCCACAGAGCTATCTCTAGATGATACAACAAAAACTCCTACTACTCTGCTAATGACAACTGCGAATAATAAAACTCAGGATACCAAAGATTTAACAACAAATTCCTTAAAAACATCTAACGAAGATAAATTTAAAGATTCTCAGAAGAACAATTCTGGTAACCATAAAACAGAACCTCATAAACGTCCTGAGTTACAGCCTTTGAATTTAAAGAAATCCTATGAATCTATAGAACCACCTTCCTCAAATAATTGTCACATCAGCAATACAAATAATTCAAATGGTTATCTATCTGTTAATTCTCATCATACCCAACATCATAATAATAGTAGCACTAATTCGTCGTCATCGAAACCTGTTGAAAAGATTATACTCAAAGAAAATACTCCCGGTCAAGATTTACTTGAATGGTGCAAAGAAGTTACCAAAGAATATCCAAATGTTAAGGTTACCAATTTAACGACTAGTTGGCGTAATGGAATGGCATTTTGTGCTATAATACATCATTTTGAACCAAATTTAATGTGAGTATTAAAACTTTTATTATAAAACCTTTGGATTTTTTAAAATCTTGAAAAACCTAGTTCGTTCATAATTTCGAAACAAAATTCTCTTAAATACATAAATAAACTTTTGCTCTATCCATGATCGTTTTACCTTTGAAAATCCCTAAGTTTCTAATGAACACTGGTTGATCCAATTCGAATTGGACACCTGCCAAATGTCATTGGCGTACATTGTGTCAAAATTAAAGATCATAAAGTTTACCTTTAAAGAAATCATTAGGAATCATATTATCATTATATTTGGTCGTCCAAACCGGGAATGGAATCTTCGCTAAAAATTTGCAAATCCCACATCTAAGCTACTACATGAAAGATACTAAAAAAATATTACATGGCTGATGACATTTACAATATAAAAATTTTTAGTTTCTGTGGATTTTCCGATTCGAAGATTCAATTGTATTTCTTGTCAGATGTCAGAAGATTCTGACACACTTAAATTTTTAAGACGATTTACAGAATTTTCACACAAAAATTTGTTAAACATTTCTCAGCTTAAAAAATCTTGATTTGACGAGTGGTTCATATAGCAAACTTTGTACTTGGTATAACGAACGGCCTTGACATTTGATAATTCTTAAATGGGACCCCCACTATATATTTAATTCATTCTGCAAGAAGGTTTCAGTTTAGATATTCTAGTAACTATCCTAATGAAACCGTTAGATTGATAGAGGCCCGCCAAAAGGTGAGTAAAGGATGTTGCTTAGGGCCTATTGTGATTTCCTTTATCCTCTCCCCACATTCTTATGAAAACGCGACCTTAACATGTCCAGATTTCCTTATAACAGAGACCGAGTAAAATACATACACCCCGCAGACTGCACATGTTCTTGAAGAATATCCGCTTTCTTAGACCTGGGAATTTACATAGTAGATGCTGCAATGACTCTTCCCCTTCATCCTCACAGTTCCTATAGTTATCCCTAATAAAATGTATGCTGTCAATTGTTTTTTACTAACTCCCTGTTAGTTTTAATTGCTGCGACAAAAGTAGCCTAGTGTGTTTCAACTTAATTCTCTAGTTTTTTAATTTTTTAGTTTCTGAATAATATATTCCTTAAAATATCCTTATTTTAATTTCTTCCTTTCACAGAGACATGTCTAAACTTACACCCCATGATGTGGTGGGTAATTGTCGCATAGCATTCGATGCAGCTGAATCATTGGGTATACCACGTGTCATAGAGCCACGTGATATGAGTTTATTAGCTGTACCCGATAAATTGGCAGTCATGACGTATTTACATCAATTGCGTGCCCACTTTACTGGCAAACAATTGCAAATTGAACAAATTGGTAATTAATTAAAAAGCAGTATTATTACAAAAAAATAAAAAATGAATCGCAAACAAATTGATTAAATATTTTTCTTGATTTCTTTTTCTTTTATATTCGTAGGACCCACTTCAGATGAATCAAGTTATGTTATTGGCAATTATAAAACAGACAATCTATCATCTCAAAATTTATTGAATTTATCACATTTGAAAGCACAACTCTTACATCAGAATTCTTTAGATGACGGCATATTTGGCCTTGATAATAACAAAACATCACAACTATCGCCAACAGCTAAAAAAGATGTTAAAAATTTAATATTATCTGGTTCCAAAAGTATATTGGGTAAAGTTTTATCACCCTCTAAGGATAAAAATACAATAAATGCGTCACAACATTCAAATTTAAGTAATTTAGCCATAACCACTCCATCGCCTTTAATAGAGGGTAATGCAATGCAAGATATAACGGGTGATGAGATGGAAAAATTAAATTTATCAAATCAAGAGAATATATCCTATAATGCGCAACAATATAAAGAACCTTCATCGCCGACAACATTAGATCCAAATACTACAAATGTAAGTTTGTAAAAGGTTTAATTGTATTATTTTATTTATTTTTTTAATTTAGAACGCTTTTGAGTTGTATTTTTTATATTTTAATTGATTTCTTTTTCCAGCTTAGCTTTTTAATTTGGTTTTGTTGTTTTTTTATAAGCTTTTGTTTTGGCTTTAATTTTGTTTTGTTTATTTTTTTAATGCTTATTTTTGTAGAAAATTTTATCACGTCATAAAGAACAAAGTGAAAAAGCCCGCATTATGATGGAGAAATTAAGAATTTCTCAAAATGATAAAAATTCTCATGATGTAAGTAGATAATTTTTCATTATCATTTCATTCTTTTTCTTTTTTAGTTATAAGTTGATTTAAAAAAGCTTTTTTTTTGATTAAAATCTTTCGTTAAAAATGTTAATTTATAATTTCTATATAAGAAAGTATGAAAAACTATTTAAAATTTTATTTTGGAACATTTTTTTATAATCAGATGAGTGTGGAATTTAATAAATTTTGAAATTATTTTAAAACCTCATAATTTATTAGAAAATGAGATGTTTTTTTATAGGGAATTCACAGAGACTAGTTAATCCCCTAAAAATTGAGTTTAACTGCTTAATCAAGCACTAAGCAAGGCGATTAAACCATTTTTTAATTAATCTAAGTTTTTATCTGACTACTATTTCTAAACGACGCTGTATTATACTACTAATTGTGAGCAACTCGTGTGTTTTTATATAATTTCTGTTGGCAACGCTAAAAAAACATTCGTACAAAGACGGCTAAAAGTTGTATTACACTGCAGGCACACGATCAAGATTTTCTTGATAGTCTTTTACATATACTGTTTGTCAAAATATGTAAAAATTGACTGCTGTGACGTAGGCTGCACGCAAGTTGAAAGCAATTTCAATATTTGTGAAAGAAAAACAAAAACAATTTCAAAAGAATTGTAATCAGCTGTTTTCTTGAACGTAAATTGATACACTCCACTTGAAAGAGAAATCTGAAGCAAGTTCGTTTCAATTTTAGAAAGTGTGAGTGTATTGGTAAAAAAGTGTGAGTGTATTAAAACTTGATAGGCAAAACTTGATCTTGTAACCCTCAAGTTATACTACTAATTGTGAGCAACTCGTGTGTTTTTATATAATTTCTGTTGGCAACGCTAAAAAAACATTCGTACACAGACGGGTAAAAGTTAACGTTAAGAGGCTGCTGCAATAAAAATTGTTGGCGCAGTCGACAAAACGATTTGCTAGCGCCGGCATTTTCCTTGTTTCTCTTATTCCGGATCACTGTCGTTGCCACCTTTTTATTTTAAACTGACAAAGTTTAAATTTTAACTGTCATGTTAATCAAAAAATGCACCTGTAAACAAAGAAGATTAAAGTCTAAACTTCCTATTAGTTCGGTGAGAGATCATAAACATTTTAAAATCTAATAGAAACATTTTAATTCATTTGTGATAATTTCTTTTGAATAATAGAGAAAACACAGAACAAATTATTAGACACGAGCTGAATGGAATGCTTTTTCTGTTCAGCTACAAATGCACTAAAGATAGAAAAAGTTTGCCAAATTAATTTATCTTATTGCTTAACATTTAAAATTTACTTTGATTTAGTGAGTTAAATAAGCGATATTTACAATTAGCACTATAGGGCACGATGAATGTTGATGAAGGTCGTAGCTGACCAGAAAATGCATTCTATTTGGCTGGTGTCTAATAACTTTTTCAGTGTTATCTCTATTTTCCAAAGTAAATTTTTATATAAAATATTATCACAATAAGTATAAAATTATCACAAATAAATATTATAAGTATAAAAATATAATTTTTCTATTAATTTAGAAAAATTTTTCATGATCTTTAACCGAGCTAGAATGACATCTCATATACAATTTACAGATCATCGATAAAAACTTTACTATTATTAGAATATTTTAAAATTACATTTTTGAAATAAAGTGAAATAATTTTATTTAAAAATGCTCAGTTTTTAACAGAAAAATGTAAATTAATTATAAACGAATTTATAATTAAAATTATTTCAAAATTCAATTAAAAATTTAACAATTGTAAAGAACATTTTCTGAAATAAAATTGAAAGTGGTTTTTTATATTCGGAATACAATTCTTGTTATAGAAACTTTTCACAGGATAAATTAATTTTGTATTAAAATTATTTGTAATTCCTTTCATTCCTTTTCCTTTTTTCCTCAGGAGGAACGTCAACAACGTCTGCGCGAACAAGCCCGACGCTTAATACTAGAAACACGTAATAATCCTCTAACAATAGTAGTATGGATAGTCCGACATCACCCACAAAACCAAAACGCTACAATTTCACTTCAGAACGCACGATTTCTCCCATTAACAATAGCCTAGATATAGATGAAGATGTTCCAACATCGCCAAAACAATTATCGCCAACGAAGAGAATTACACCACCACGTGATAATAACGACAGTAATATAAATAAATTAAGTCCTAGTCATAGATTAAGTTTAACAAATGGTGGTAGTACTTTACAATCGTTTAATAATGTTATGGATAGAATATCACCAAAAGGAGAAAATATGGTAAGTAAACCATTTTTAAAAGTTACAGGGCGTTCACAATACAAGCCAAAACTAAAAGCGAAACATGAAACGCTAATTTTCACCAGTAGCCCAGCAAAGATTTGTATTTCATACAAAATGTATTGGATATAATTTTCGCCTTTAGTTTTCGCTTTTATTGTGAACACTCTCTTACTTTAAGAGAGAGAGAGAGAGAGAGTATGAGAGAAGATAAATATGTTTTAACGCAAAAGATACAAAATAGCTAAAACGTAACGTAATATGACGGATTAATAAAGATATCATATAGTTTTTAAGTGGTTTTCTATGTTCAAATAAAGCAATTTCAAAATTTTTTTAGCGTTAGTTCTTTTATACATTGCGTTACATTATTTATTACATAATTTTAATTCCTTCTCAAAACTTTTTAATCAAATTTTACATTTTTAATAAATTTTCTTTATTTTTCTCTTCCAGCCCGAAAAACTTTCTTATATACAATCTGAACTGGAAGCTTTGGAACGTGAACAGGTTGCTGTCGATCAAAAGGCCAATAGTTTGGAGAAAAAAACTACGCGCTGTTATGGGTGGAAATCCAAGTAATAATAGAACTAAACAAAATCCTTTTATTAGATTAATACGTAATAGTATTGGTGGTGGTGAAACTATACGCATTAAATTATTAGATATAGAAAATGGTGAATTGTCTCTTACGCCAACGGGTAGTACTGAGACCATCATCAGCTTCATCATCTTCATCTGTAACAAGTGAAGATGATACAAATCATTTGAGACCTCATAATAATGTTGTTGTTGGTCATCATGGTCATAATCAAACACGACGTATACGTAACGTCCTCATTCAAAAGTTAAAAGACAACGTTCACATTCATGTTTTGTTGATTTACAACAAGACGTTGCATCAACACATACAAATAATAATAACAATACATTGATACCAACTACTACTACTACTACTACCTCAACACAACCCTATAGTATATTATCCTCAGTTTCGTCCAATCATTCCTCTTGTGATAATTTTAAAATATATAGTGACGATGATGATGATATTGTTGAAGACCTAGAACAAGTTGTTAGAAGACGTCATAGAAGACGTTCCACTTCACAGAGAAGATCAAGAAGTAGAAGCAAATCTGGTGGCGGTAAATGTTTAGAAATGTTTACAAAAGTTTTAGTTCTGCTGCTTTAAATAGAATTTTTTTAAAATTATTTTAAACAAATGCCAAAAAAGCAAATAAAACAACAAATCTAAACCAAATCCGCTTTTTTAAAGCCTGCACTAAACATTTTTTAAAATAATTTCAGCTTTTCGCTGCTGCCTTTTAGTAAAACCTTTTAAAAAACGATAAATAAAACCATAACTAAAATCCATAACATTTCAAACCATTTCGTTTTTATATCAAATGCATTACAATAATTTCATTAAGGCCTAGTTTTTAGGATGTATATTAAATATGTTTGTTAGTTAAGCGTTAGTTAAACCTAGAATTTTGTTTTTTCAGCTGTGGTTTATATGGGTTTTAAATAAGGTTTAACCTAGACGGGTTGGACGGTTAAACTAAAGTTGTTTGTCAAACTTAATGTGGTATCATCGTGTAATTTGACATTTCGTAAATTCAGCTTAATTTAGTTTTGAGATTAACTTAACAGGCCAATAAACTAAGTTTAATTGACATCCCAAAAATTAGGCCTAAATGTGTAAAAATTAAACTACGTTTAACTCTTAATAAAACAAATGTCACTAATCAATCATCATTTTGTTGTTGTAATACTAAATATATGCCTTAACATGCTTTAGTTGTTGATACCATTTTTTCTTAAATAAACGTTTTATACAAAATATTATTGTTAACTACCAATTACTTACAATTTCATATATTTTTCCCTAAATTTTCTTAGTTACCGAAGAAACGGAGGAGCAGTTATTATCTCAATGGTTTACTTTGGTTAATAAAAAGAATGCTTTAATACGCAGACAAATGCAATTGAATTACAGTAAGTTTATGGGCAAAAAACACTTATAATTTAAAGTGTCCTTAATTACGTCCTTTGTGATTATGTATTTATAATTTCACTAATATCCTTTTTTTTTTGTCATTCGTTTAGTGAAAAAGAATGTGAGTTGGAACATAAATATAATCTATTGAAAGAAGAATTACGTGCTGCTCAATCTGTGGAAGATTGGCGTAAAACAGAAGCTCAACGTGAAAAGGAGCGTTTGCTTTTGGAAAAATTGGTGGCAATTGTAGATAAACGCAATGAATTGGTGCAATGTTTACATAATGAGGAACAAGCGTAAGTGAATATAATTTTATAATATCTTTTATTTAAATTGTTATTTAATGTGTTTGGATACATTGATTGTAACAAATTTTGACTAGAGGGAGCATAAAAAGATATTAATAGCAACAGCTCGATTCAAAAACAAAATTGTTTATAAAATAATAGTATTGATAGATTGTAAAAAAAATATTTTAAGGAAAAAGGTCTAAAAAGGCATTTTTGTTTTTAAGTATTGCTGGACAGTAGAAAATAGCATTTTATGACAAGCTGAAGCAAAAATGCCAATTTAATTGTAAAAATAACATGCAAGATGCCATAACCCTATAAAAAACCTTCCCTAAAAAATCCGTTAAGAAATTCCAAACCTATGCCGAGTTGTGTTAAACAAAGTATTTAGAATGTTTTCCTAAATTAACACCAAAATGTGTAGCACTTAGTGAGTGATATTAACTTATTATTGAATTGTTCCGTTTTCAACCCAGTACTTAAAAATTACTATATTTTTGTACTGGATAAAGATAATTAAGTGGTTTAAAATCCCTAAAATAAAATCCTTAAATTCCTTCTTGACTACAATCATTAATAAAATAATTTTGGGAAATTGTTATCCTGATTAGCCAAATAATTATATAAATAAATTAATTTTTGTCCCTTTCAAAAATAATTTAAAAACATAAACAATCTAAAATTTTATATATTTTTTATTGCTATATTAATGGGAAAATGGGAATTTTGATTTTTCTGCTAAAAATTAGTTTATTTGCATATAATTTTTAAAAATCTGACCGATCGGACTATGAATTTTTAAATACACTGTCGGGTCAGATCGCAGTCACAGTACCACTCACT
>CM037855.1:8397634-8440722 GCA_021234595.1 Delia radicum | reverse complement strand
TTCGATCTTTTTGAATAAATTTTTGTCTTTATTTTATTGAGCTAAAGATCCTTTATTTTATAATTATAAGTATTTATTTCCAATATTTCGTCTTCGCATTGGAAGACTTCTTCAGGGAAATTTTTTTATAATTAAAAAGAAGAAAAAGGAAGTCTTCCAATGCGAAGACGAAATATTGGAAATAAATACTTATAATTATAAAATAAATGATCTTTAGCTCAATAAAACAAAAAGACAATAAAAAAATCTTTAATTTTACGGATTTTGAATACATTTTTTAATAGTTAAATAAATGAAAAATACATTTGATTTAAACGTTTTTAAAATACACATTCCTTTGTTTTTAAACTAAAAACTATTGTTGGTATTGGTTTTTATATGTGCATCATTCACCCCATTTTTTTTCATATATTTTGCTTCATTTTTCGAAACTTTATCGTAAAAACATGATTTTTTTTAAGACCATAAATCTGGACAAAATTGTTTTTTAATTTGAGTATAGATCATGTCGGTTTTGTATCAGAATATCGTACTGGTATTGCAACGAAGTTGAAAAGTTTCCTTTTCTAGTTTTTTTCCTACACTCAGGGAACTTTTGCTTTAAATATTTGTAGTTGTTTGAGTTGGAATACACGTATCTTTGTTTGTAAGTGAAAAAAACAGTCATTTGTAGAAAAACTTTAATTTTTGACTACCTATGTAGTTCATTTAAAAAAAAAACAAAACCACATTAAATTACTGTATTATGATTTTACATTCATTTTATACAAAGTTTTTTTATTTAAAAAATAAAGCAAAACGAAAGTTTGTTTATTTTTTACTGCAAAACAATGACAATGTTAGTTGAATTTACTGAAATGTAAGTCGTCATTTCTTTAAATGAAATTTTATTTATTTTTAACTACATTGCAGTGGGGTTTACCTACATAAGCTAGACATTCTTTGTTCATTGAATGTCTAGTTTTGTATTGCAAATTGCAAATCCATGAAAATATTTTGAAATATTTAGAAAAGAACTTAAAATTTCAACTAATTTTCCGCATGCTTGAAATACCAAGTAAAACAAAATTCTTCATATAAAAATATATTATTAATAATACTGTGGCAGAAGATGTGGCCAGAAAATGCTTTTTTTCGATATTCGAATATTTTTAAGCATTATGGACAAATTTAACAAATAAAAAAAATGTTTATTGGGCTTATTAGATGCGATTTTGAGTGTCAAATTTAAAGATAAATAAATTTAATATTCGACCGCAAAATGTTTGGCCAAATCAGAAAAACTTCTTCGATCGATTATTTAACTTTACAGCTAAATTTAGGGTTTTACTCAAAATCTAATTAAAAGGACGCAACAAATATGTTTTCAATATCAAAATTTGCGCACATTGTATCTTACTAACCAAATATCGTTATTTGGCCAAAGTCTTCGTTCGGACACTAATTTACTAACATTACTACTGAAGAATTTACATTAGACTATAGTGGCACTATGCACCGCGACCAGAAGTTGGTATTTTGTGCTGAAGAATTTACATCTTTTTCCAGAACCCATTTTTGCAATACATATTTTCTAATATTAGATAAATTTTTATTTCTCATTTGTAGTTTCGAAATATCGTGATTTTTATATTTACGTTACATACTCCATTTTTTTACATAAAAATGTTCTTCTTTTCTAAATATTTTACAATATTTTCAATGGATTTACAATTTTAATATTACTAAAATGAGTTTGGTAGAATGTTGAGTTTGCATAGTGAAAAAATTAAAATTTGTTTAACATATATAAAATTTATAAGTTTAAAATTAAGTTACATGCTTAATTTTCAAATTTCCTTGCAATACCGGAGAGATATTCTGAAACAAACACCGACATGACTGCAAAAAGTTAAAATTTGTTGAGTAGTGTTATGGTCATTTTCATATAACTTTCATTATAAATGAATTCAATATGTTAATGCTATTTTTAATTTCAATTCTTATTCCATTTTCTTGATTTAATTCTTATTTTTTTTCCAGATAACTCCTTTGGGTAAAAAGCGTGTTCTGGCTAATGCCAATATAAATATGCGTAAATATGCCAGTATTGAGTCAACCCAACAAAGTTTTACTTTAAATTTAAAACCGGTATCACGCAAAGTAACAGCCGCTGATTTAGAATTAACCATTAGCTGTGTTTTCTTACGTGAAGGCAAAGCTACGTAAGTTATGACACTACAAATTTATAATGTGTTACAACTGCAATCATAATAATTTTCTTAATTTAGAGATGAAGACATGCAAAGTGTTGTCTCCTTAATGTCTGTAAATAATAACTGTGATGTTGCTCCTTTGGACGATTTAGAAGATATACCAGATTTAGAAAATTCTGCCGATATATCAGATCATTTGTTTGATTTTACTCAACAATTAGAACAAATGACTACAAGTTTAAATGGTTGCATGGATTTACCAACGCCATTGAGTGGTAAGTTAGTTTGTGTTTAAGTGTTGTTTTTTAATCTATTAATCTGGTTTTAAAGTAGTTTATATTTGAGAATTATTAAAATATTATTAATAATGTAAATTTTTGTGACATAATGTGATTTTGAAATTGTAGTAAGATATAGAATTTGAGAACAGTTGGGAACTTTTATTAACTTTAAATGGAAAAGGATTTAATTTTGAAAGAGAAAAATGTTTCAGAAAAATAAACTTTTTTTTTATGAATAGTTTTTGAATAGTTTATGAATAGTTTTTCAAATCATACATTTTTTCTTGGCACTTTTCTATGAATTTAATTAATTTATTAAAAAAAAATTATAAGACTATATAAGGAATCTTCTGAGTACATGGTACTTTTTTAAGATTTTTTTTAAGGTTTAATTTTTGTACTTGTTTTTTTTTTTGCATTTTATATGACTTAGCCATGGTACTTTTTAGGGATTTTTATAAGTCTTAATTGCGGCACTTTTTGGGGAATTACATAAAACTTAATTATGGAACTTTGTAAGAAATTAGATAAGATATAATCCCTCTCTGTTTAACATATTTATTTTAAGATTTATTCATTGTTTATTTAAAATTTTGTAAGACTTAATCGAATTACTTTTTAAGAAATTTTATTGGATTTAATATAGGTACTTTAATTTTTTTTTTCATTGAATCCTGGTACTTATTAGGGATAAAAAATTATAAGACTTTATCATTGAAACTTTTTAATGACGTTTATTTGATTTAATCGCGGTACTTTTTAAGGGATTTCATTAGATTTAATCATGGTACTTTTTTTAAGAAATGTCAGAAGAATTTTATATGTCTTAATAGTACATTTTAAGAAAATTTTCAAGTTAATCTTGATACTTTTTAAAATAATTTGATCAGCCTTTATCATAGTTTAAATGAATTTCATAAGACATTATTATGATACCTTTTAAGGAATTTTAAAAGAATATCATTAAAGGCCTTAGCATGGTACTTATAAAGAAGTTTCATAATCTCTATTAAGGTACTTGTCAAAGAATTTTAATCGCAGTATTTTTTAAGGAAAAACCTTCATAGTTGTTAAAGTTTTGTTGATAAGGCTTAAGTTGTAGGCGAGGTGTGTGGCTTTCGTTTAATTCCGGGTTAACTAGAAAGTGACAGAGTTAACTACATATATCAGGAATTACAGACAACTTTTATTACAAATTTGACCATCACAGATAAAAGAACATTTTAAAAATTTAAAATTACAACATGGTTGCCTGTACAAAGTTAAAACCCTTTCGGATAGTATATTTTTTTTTTTTTTTGATGAATGAATATTTGCAGGGATTATTATATATAGCTGGGTTGGACTGTAAAATTATATATATAACTGGACTGTAATATAATATACATGTTTGAACAGGGTAACTCTAAATACCACAATCTTAAGGTCCACCTCAACATTTTAATCTTTTTGTAAAATATTATAATCGTTAAAGTTTTAATATAATTTCATTAAAACTTTGACTATATTTAAAACTCTCACATATAAAATATTCTATACCGGAGAGACAAACTGTCAGAAATAGATCAAAAGAAATTTAAATAGTTTATATCCCGTACAATCGAGCTATTTAGAGCAATGATGGAAACTTGGAATTTTTAATTGGTACTGAAACTTAACTAAATAGCCGAAGGAACTTCTCTTATTTAAAAAGTATTTATTCTAAGGACTTTGTTCATATAAAATGTTTAAGGTCCTTTAAAAAAAAAATCATTCAGACTCCTTAAACTCTCTAATTTAATAAACCTGTAATGTTTTTATAATTAAAATTTGTAGATCTTGTTCCTATAAAGTATTCTTAAATTATTAGCAAAGATTAAAGTAGTTTTAGCATATTAGGTTCTTCTAATTTGCTGAATAGTGACTAATTTTCGTATTTAAAAAGTACTGAAAAAAGTACTAAACCTTTTATTCTCTGATTAATAGTTGTGTTGTGCTCTTTCAGAAGATTTAGTTTGTAGAAAAATTTAAATAAATCCCAACTGTTTTCAATTAATATTACCTTTATTAAAAAGTAGTTATTTATTTTGTAGTATTTTATGTGAAACCTTAAGTAATTAATATATAATTAATTTGTTAAATGTAAATTTTGTTCTATTTTTTTCTCTTTTATCCCTTTTTTAAAACACAAATCTTAAAACAAAATTAAAACTACTTAAAAAAACAATCTGGCAACTACCATAATATCATATTGTTATTATTTGTGTATATGTTTGTATTTAACTGTAAACTTTTAAACTGTTCCTAACTTCATAAACTCACCCTATATATTTCAAAAATCCCTCCCTCCTCCATATACAATACATGATTTAATGTCTAAACAAAATTATGTAGTACCTTCTTTATCAGAAGATCCAACTCCATTGGCTGAAGTTAATAATTTAAATTTTGAACTTGAACCAGATAAATACCCCTATTCACCCATGAATTATGGTGATTTTCCCGAGGATTTATTAAAAACACCAAGTGCTGGAACCAATACTACATCGACACTGCCGACGACAACAACAGTTCCTAACGATGAACAACTAGCGGATAAAGCAACGAAAAAGGATAATAATAGATTAACAAAAATAGTAACCTCTACACCAATAGCCAAAGTTATCGACAAGAACAAAACAACGACGGCAATGCAAGATAAGGCTGAAGAAGTAACTACCAACAAAACAGCGCGAAAGGGTTTGAAATTTCCCGAAGAATATGAACAACAAACCAAAGATTCTTCTCGCAAAGAGCAAGAAGATTCATCTAAATCATTAGAATTATCATTTAATCAAATGAAAATTGCTGAATCTACTAAATTATCTAGAACAAACAATTTGGCGTTAAATGAAACTACTATAACCGCCACAGAGCTATCTCTAGATGATACAACAAAAACTCCTACTACTCTGCTAATGACAACTGCGAATAATAAAACTCAGGATACCAAAGATTTAACAACAAATTCCTTAAAAACATCTAACGAAGATAAATTTAAAGATTCTCAGAAGAACAATTCTGGTAACCATAAAACAGAACCTCATAAACGTCCTGAGTTACAGCCTTTGAATTTAAAGAAATCCTATGAATCTATAGAACCACCTTCCTCAAATAATTGCCACATCAGCAATACAAATAATTCAAATGGTTATCTATCTGTTAATTCTCATCATACCCAACATCATAATAATAGTAGCACTAATTCGTCGTCATCGAAACCTGTTGAAAAGATTATACTCAAAGAAAATACTCCCGGTCAAGATTTACTTGAATGGTGCAAAGAAGTTACCAAAGAATATCCAAATGTTAAGGTTACCAATTTAACGACTAGTTGGCGTAATGGAATGGCATTTTGTGCTATAATACATCATTTTGAACCAAATTTAATGTGAGTATTAAAACTTTTATTATAAAACTTTTGGATTTTTTAAAATCTTGAAAAACCTAGTTCGGTCATAATTTCGAAACAAAATTCTCTTAAATACATAAATAAACTTTTTGCTCTATCCATGATCGTTTTACCTTTGAAAATCCCTAAGTTTCTAATGAACACTGGTTGATCCAATTCGAATTGTGCACCTGCCAAATGTCATTGGCGTACATTGTGTCAAAATTAAAGATCATAAAGTTTACCTTTAAAGAAATCATTAGGAATCATATTATCATCTTCAAATAATCTTAATCTTTCAATTAAAAATATTTGGTCGTCCAAACCGGGAATGGAATCTTCGCTAAAAATTTGCAAATCCCACATCTAAGCTACTACATGAAAGATCCTAAACATGGCTGAAGACATTTACAATATAAAAATTTTTAGTTTCTGTGGATTTTCCGATTCGAAGATTCAATTTTATTTCTTGTCAGATGTTAAAGATTCAGACACACTTAAATTTTTAGGACGATTTACAGAATTTTTACACAAAAAATTTGTTAAACATTTCTCAGCTTAAAAAATCTTGATTTGACGAGTGGTTCATATAGCAAACTTTGTACTAGGTATAACGAACGGCCTTGACATTTGATAATTCTTAAATGGGACCCCACTATATATTTAATTCATTCTGCAAGAAGGTTTCAGTTTAGATATTCTAGTAACTATCCTAATGAAACCGTTAGATTGATAGAGGCCCGCCAAAAGGTGAGTAAAGGATGTTGCTTAGGGCCTATTGTGATTTCCTTTATCCTCTCCCCACATTCTTATGAAAACGCGACCTTAACATGTCCAGATTTCCTTATAACAGAGACCGAGTAAAATACATACACCCCGCAGACTGCACATGTTCTTGAAGAATATCCGCTTTCTTAGACCTGGGAATTTACATAGTAGATGCTGCAATGACTCTTCCCCTTCATCCTCACAGTTCCTATAGTTATCCCTAATAAAATGTATGCTGTCAATTGTTTTTTACTAACTCCCTGTTAGTTTTTAATTGCTGCGACAAAAGTAGCCTAGTGTGTTTCAACTTAATTCTCTAGTTTTTTAATTTTTTAGTTTCTGAATAATATATTCCTTAAAATATCCTTATTTTAATTTCTTCCTTTCACAGAGACATGTCTAAACTTACACCCCATGATGTGGTGGGTAATTGTCGCATAGCATTCGATGCAGCTGAATCATTGGGTATACCACGTGTCATAGAGCCACGTGATATGAGTTTATTAGCTGTACCCGATAAATTGGCAGTCATGACGTATTTACATCAATTGCGTGCCCACTTTACTGGCAAACAATTGCAAATTGAACAAATTGGTAATTAATTAAAAAGCAGTATTATTACAAAAAAATAAAAAATGAATCGCAAACAAATTGATTAAATATTTTTCTTGATTTCTTTTCTTTTATATTCGTAGGACCCACTTCAGATGAATCAAGTTATGTTATTGGCAATTATAAAACAGACAATCTATCATCTCAAAATTTATTGAATTTATCACATTTGAAAGCACAACTCTTACATCAGAATTCTTTAGATGACGGCATATTTGGCCTTGATAATAATAAAACATCACAACTATCGCCAACAGCTAAAAAAGATGTTAAAAATTTAATATTATCTGGTTCCAAAAGTATATTGGGTAAAGTTTTATCACCCTCTAAGGATAAAAATACAATAAATGCGTCACAACATTCAAATTTAAGTAATTTAGCCATAACCACTCCTTCGCCTTTAATAGAGGGTAATGCAATGCAAGATATAACGGGTGATGAGATGGAAAAATTAAATTTATCAAATCAAGAGAATATATCCTATAATGCGCAACAATATAAAGAACCTTCATCGCCGACAACATTAGATCCAAATACTACAAATGTAAGTTTTGTAAAAGGTTTAAATTGTATTATTTTATTTATTTTTTTAATTTAGAACGCTTTTGAGTTGTATTTTTTATATTTTAATTGATTTCTTTTTCCAGCTTAGCTTTTTAATTTGGTTTTGTTGTTTTTTTATAAGCTTTTGTTTTGGCTTTAATTTTGTTTTGTTTATTTTTTTAATGCTTATTTTTGTAGAAAATTTTATCACGTCATAAAGAACAAAGTGAAAAAGCCCGCATTATGATGGAGAAATTAAGAATTTCTCAAAATGATAAAAATTCTCATGATGTAAGTAAATAATTTTTCATTATCATTTCATTCTTTTTGCTTTTTTAGTTATAAGTTGATTTAAAAAAGCTTTTTTTTTATTAAAATTTTATTATTTTTCGTTAAAAATGTTAATTTATAATTTCTATATAAGAAAGTATGAAAAACTATTTAAAATTTTATTTTGGAACATTTTTTTATAATCAGATGAGTGTGGAATTTAATAAATTTTGAAATTATTTTAAAACCTCATAATTTATTAGAAAATGAGATGTTTTTTTATAGGGAATTCACAGAGACTAGTTAATCCCCTAAAAATTGAGTTTAACTGCTTAATCAAGCACTAAGCAAGGCGATTAAACCATTTTTTAATTAATCTAAGTTTTTATCTGACTACTATTTCTAAACGACGCTGTATTATACTACTAATTGTGAGCAACTCGTGTGTTTTTATATAATTTCTGTTGGCAACGCTAAAAAAACATTCGTACAAAGACGGCTAAAAGTTGTATTACACTGCAGGCACACGATCAAGATTTTCTTGATAGTCTTTTACATATACTGTTTGTCAAAATATGTAAAAATTGACTGCTGTGACGTAGGCTGCACGCAAGTTGAAAGCAATTTCAATATTTGTGAAAGAAAAACAAAAAACAATTTCAAAAGAATTGTAATCAGCTGTTTTCTTGAACGTAAATTGATACACTCCACTTGAAAGAGAAATCTGAAGCAAGTTCGTTTCAATTTTAGAAAGTGTGAGTGTATTGGTAAAAAAGTGTGAGTGTGTTAAAACTTGATAGGCAAAACTTGATCTTGTAACTCTCAAGTTATACTACTAATTGTGAGTAACTCGTGTGTTTTTATATAATTTATGTTGGCAACGCTAAAAAAACATTCGTACAAAGACGGGTAAAAGTTAACGTTAAAAGGCTGCTGCAATAAAAATTGTTGGCGCAGTCGACAAAATGATTTGCTAGCGCCGGCATTTTCCTTGTTTCTCTTATTCCGCATCACTGTCGTCGCCACATTTTTATTTTAAACTGACAAAGTTAATATTTTAACTGTCATGTTAATCAAAAAATGCATCTGTAAACAAAGAAGATTAAAGTCTAAACTTCCTATTAGTTCGGTGAGAGATCATAAACATTTTAAAATCTAATAGAAACATTTTAATTCATTTGTGATAATTTATTTTGAATAATAGAGAAAACACAGAACAAATTATTAGACACGAGCTGAATGGAATGCTTTTTCTGTTCAGCTACAAATGCACTAAAGATAGAAAAAGTTCGCCAAATTAATTTTATCTTAACTCAATAATAAATCAATTGCTTAACACTCAATTGCACTCACTTTGATTTGGTGAGTTAAATAAGCGATATTTACAATTAGCACTATAGGGCACGAAGAATGTTGATGAAGGTCGTAGCTGACCATTAAATGCATTCTATTTGGCTGGTGTCTAATAACTTTTTCTGTGTTATCTCTATTTTCCAAAGTAAATTTTAAATAAAAATTATCACAAATAAGTATAAAATTATCACAAATAAATATTATAAATATAAAAATATAATTTTTCTATTAATTTAGAAAAAATTTTCATGATCTTTAACCGAGCTAGAATGAACATCTCATATACAATTTACAGATCATCGATAAAAACTTCACTATTATTAGAATATTTAAAATTACATTTTTGAAATAAAGTGAAATAATTTTATTTAAAAATGCTCAGTTTTTAACAGAAAAATGTAAATTAATTATAAACGAATTTATAATTAAAATTATTTGAAAATTCAATTAAAAATTTAACAATTGTAAAGAACATTTTCTGAAATAAAATTGAAAGTGGTTTTTTATATTCGGAATTACAATTCTTGTTATAGAAACTTTTCACAGGATAAATTAATTTTGTATTAAAATTATTTGTAATTCCTTTTCCTTTTTTCCTCAGGAGGAACGTCAACAACGTCTGCGCGAACAAGCCCGACGCTTAATACTAGAAACACGTAATAAATCCTCTAACAATAGTAGTATGGATAGTCCGACATCACCCACAAAACCAAAACGCTACAATTTCACTTCAGAACGCACGATTTCTCCCATTAACAATAGCCTAGATATAGATGAAGATGTTCCAACATCGCCAAAACAATTATCGCCAACGAAGAGAATTACACCACCACGTGATAATAACGACAGTAATATAAATAAATTAAGTCCTAGTCATAGATTAAGTTTAACAAATGGTGGTAGTACTTTACAATCGTTTAATAATGTTATGGATAGAATATCACCAAAAGGAGAAAATATGGTAAGTAAACCATTTTTAAAAGTTAGAGGAGGTTCACAATAAAAGCCATAAACTAAAAGCGAAACAGGAAACGCTAATTTTCGCCAGTAGCCCAGCAAAGCTTTGTATTTCATACAAAATGTATTGGATATAATTTTCGCCTTTAGTTTTCGCTTTTATTGTGAACACCTCTCTGACTTTAAGAGAGAGAGAGAGAGAGTATGAGAGAAGATGAATATGTTTTAACGCAAAAGATACAAAATAGCTAAAACGTAACGTAATATGACGGATTAATAAAGATATCATATAGTTTTTAAGTGGTTTTCTATGTTCAAATAAAACAATTTCAAAAATGTTTAAGCGTTAGTTCTTTTATACATTGCGTTACGTTATTTATTACATAATTTTAATTCCTTCTCAAAACTTTTTAATCAAATTTTACATTTTTAATAAATTTTCTTTATTTTTCTCTTTCCAGCCCGAAAAACTTTCTTATATACAATCTGAACTGGAAGCTTTGGAACGTGAACAGGTTGCTGTCGATCAAAAGGCCAATAGTTTGGAAAAAAAACTACGCGCTGTTATGGGTGGAAATCCAAGTAATAATAGAACTAAACAAAATCCTTTTATTAGATTAATACGTAATAGTATTGGTGGTGGTGAAACTATACGCATTAAATTATTAGATATAGAAAATGGTGAATTGTCTCTTACGCCAACGGGTAGTACTGAGACATCATCAGCTTCATCATCTTCATCTGTAACAAGTGAAGATGATACAAATCATTTGAGACCTCATAATAATGTTGTTGTTGGTCATCATGGTCATAATCAAACACGAAGTATACGTAAACGTCCTCATTCAAAAGTTAAAAGACAACGTTCACATTCATGTTTTGTTGATTTACAACAAGACGTTGCATCAACACATACAAATAATAATAACAATACATTGATACCAACTACTACTACTACTACTACCTCAACACAACCCTATAGTATATTATCCTCAGCTTCGTCCAATCATTCCTCTTGTGATAATTTTAAAATATATAGTGACGATGATGATGATATTGTTGAAGACCTAGAACAAGTTGTTAGAAGACGTCATAGAAGACGTTCCACTTCACAGAGAAGATCAAGAAGTAGAAGCAAATCTGGTGGCGGTAAATGTTTAGAAATGTTTACAAAAGTTTTAGTTCTGCTGCTTTAAATAGAATTTTTTTAAAATTATTTTAAACAAATGCCAAAAAAGCAAATAAAACAACAAATCTAAACCAAATCCGCTTTTTAAAGCCTGCACTAAACATTTTTTAAAATAATTTCAGCTTTTCGCTGGCTGCCTTTTAGTAAAACCTTTTAAAAACGATAAATAAAACCATAACTAAAATCCATAACATTTCAAACCATTTCGTTTTTATATCAAATGCATTACAATAATTTCATTAAGGCCTAGTTTTTAGGATGTATATTAAATATGTTTGTTAGTTAAGCGTTAGTTAAACCTAGAATTTTGTTTTTCAGCTGTGGTTTATATGGGTTTTAAATAAGGTTTAACCTAGACGGGTTGGACAGTTAAACTAAAGTTGTTTGTCAAACTTAATGTGGTATCATCGTGTAATTTGACATTTCGTAAATTCAGCTTAATTTAGTTTTGAGATTAACTTAACAGGCCAATAAACTAAGTTTAATTGACATCCCAAAAATTAGGCCTAAATGTGTAAAAATTAAACTACGTTTAACTCTTAATAAAACAAATGTCACTAATCAATCATCATTTTGTTGTTGTAATACTAAATATATGCCTTAACATGCTTTAGTTGTTGATACCATTTTTTCTTAAATAAACGTTTTATACAAAATATTATTGTTAACTACCAATTACTTACAATTTCATATATTTTTCCCTAAATTTTCTTTAGTTACCGAAGAAACGGAGGAGCAGTTATTATCTCAATGGTTTACTTTGGTTAATAAAAAGAATGCTTTAATACGCAGACAAATGCAATTGAATTTACAGTAAGTTTATGGACAAAAAACACTTATAATTTAAAGTGTCCTTAATTACGTCCTTTGCTGATTATGTATTTATAATTTCACTAATATCCTTTTTTTTTTTTTTTGTCATTCGTTTAGTGAAAAAGAATGTGAGTTGGAACATAAATATAATCTATTGAAAGAAGAATTACGTGCTGCTCAATCTGTAGAAGATTGGCGTAAAACAGAAGCTCAACGTGAAAAGGAGCGTTTGCTTTGGAAAAATTGGTGGCAATTGTAGATAAACGCTAATGAATTGGTGCAATGTTTACATAATGAGGAACAAGCGTAAGTGAATATAATTTTATAATATCTTTTATTTAAATTGTTATTTAATGTGTTTGGATACATTGATTGTAACAAAGTTTGACTAGAGAGAGCCTAAAAAGATATTAAATAGCAAACAGCTCGATTCAAAAACAAAATTGTTTATAAAATAATAGTATTGATAGATTGTAAAAAAACATATTTTAAGGAAAAAGGGCCAAAAAGGCATTTTTTTTTTAAGTATTGCTGGACAGTAGAAAATAGCATTTTATGACAAGCTGAAGCAAAAATGGCATTTTTACAATTAAATTGATAAATGGCAAGATGCCATAACTCTACAAAAAGCATTCCCTAAAAAATCCGTTAAGAAATTCCAAACCTATGCCGAGTTGTGTTAAACAAAGTGTTTAGATTGTTTTCCTTAATTAGCACCAAAATGTGTACCACCAAGTCGTATGAGCAGGGTTGTCAGATTTTTTTGAGCTCCATCGCCAAACCGGATGTCAAAAATCGCCAAAAATCGCCAAAAGTCAAATTTGTTCAGTTTTTGTTAATTTTTTTATTTAAAAAAATAAAATTTTGTTTACACAAAAAAAAGCTAGTATAATATTTAAGTCAAAAATCGCCAAAAACTGATAAAAAAACTAAAAAACCGGCAAAAGTAAATTTAGTTTAGTTTTTGTTAGTTAATTAATAAATATTGGGAACTTTGCATACTTATTCTAATTTAGCAAAATATATACGCATTTACATATATATATATATACACACATTTTGTCTTTTTAAACATATTATTTGAATTGAATGTTTTTATCATTTCATTACATCATTTTCATTGCAGCACAATTTGTTAACGTTCATGTGATTTATTATTCTCAATAAAAGCGACTAAAAGCTCATATTGAATTTTATTTCTTAATGGTGTTTTGGTATAATTCATTATGGAAAATGCCCTTTCAACGCAGGCATTACTGGTTGGAACAACCAACATATTAAGAACGGCCAAAGATAATTCTTTAAAATGGTACGTAACTGCTGCATCATGATAATCAAACACTTTTGGCCAAAAATCAAGTAAATTTGTTGGAATTTCGTTATTAGAATAACTATTCCAATTTATGAAAGGAAGTTCATATGTCATATGCCAGTTACATCAATAAATCGCCAAAAAATCGCCATGTCGCCATATGGAAAATCTCGACGCCAAACACGTTTAAAAATCGCCATGTTTGGCAAGAAATCGCCATATCTGACAGCCCTGCGTATGAGTGATATTAACTCATTAGGAAAATGCTCCCTTTTCAACCCAGTACTTAAAAATTACCATATTTTTGTACTGGATAAAGATAATTAAGTGGTTTAAAATCCCTAAAATAAAATCCTTAAAATCCCTTCTTGAATACAATCATTAAAAAAATAATTTTGGGAAATTGTTATCCTGATTAGCCAAATAATTATATAAATAAATCAATTTTTGTCCCTTTCAAAAATAATTTAAAAACATAAACAATCAAAAATTTTATATATTTTTTATTGATATATTAATGGGAAAATGGGAAAATTGATTTTTCTGCTAAAAAAGTAGGTTATTTGCATATAATTTTAAAAAATCTGACCGATCGGACCATGATTTTTTTAAATTGGAAAATATGGCAATTTAAAGCATAAGGTTGGTTCTTGTTGAAATACTAGTACCTTACAAAAATTATGATGTCAGGGCTGCTATATGACAATTTTAAAAATATTTGAAAAAAAAAAATTAAATATCGTCTAACTTAAAAAAAAATTTTAATTTCATATATTTTTAAATCAAGATTTGTCCATAAAATTTACAAAATTAAAATATTTAAATTATCTTAAACCCTCCTAGATTCATATTCTGGAAAATTTTCAACTTTAGTTGCTAATATTTCCACTATAGGGAGCTTTATGGTAAAAAAAAAATGAAAAATTATAATTTTTAAATTAACATTTGTCCATAAATTTATACAAAATTTAAATTTTTAAAATATAATCAATCGTCTAGGATTCATTTTCTATCAAGTTTTCACCTTTCACAATAAAAATTTCTCAATACAGCATTATTTTATATAACTACTAGTGTCCGACCGAACAGTTCGGCCAAAAAACTATATTTTGTCGGTTTTTTGATATCTGGAGGCAATGATGACAAATTTTGGTATTGGAAACATGTTTGTTGAGCCGATTTAATTCGATTTTGTGTATAAAATTTAAGAGAAAAGCCGAAGTTTAGCTATAAAGTTAAAAGTTCGGCCGCCTAACTATTTTCGATTTGGCCGAACTTTCTGAGGCCGAACAGTGAATTCATTGCTTAACTACAGACTTTTCTTCAGATTTGACACTGAAAATAGCATCTAATCAGTCCAATAAACATTTTTTCATCCACCAAATGTGTCCATAATGCTTCAAAATACCGAATACAGAACAAATGCATTTTCTGGCCGAACTGTTCGGTCGGACACTAATAACTACAAAGTTTAGTTGAAAATGTTCCAGCGGATCTATGAAGTGTCCTTAATCAGTTCAAAACAAGCATTTTGTAACCCGTTTTATGAAATTTTTTTTTTATTTTTTCTTTTTTCAGTATCGAAGATGATCATGAAATTGCTCGCAATTTAGAACAAGTTAATATAAGTGGCAACAATGAAAAATGTGTCATTTCTTAAAGAGCTTTAACACAACAACAAAACAACTAACATCTTTAACGGAATTCAAGAGACTTCCATGACTGTGTGTAAAAAAACAAAACCAACACTAACAACCGCATCAATGTATTTTTTTTTTAACAAATGACTAAAACGGCGTTTAAATATTAAAATTTAATTTTAAGTTTCTGTTTTTTTTTTAATCAAACAAAACTAAGCGTGCAAAATAATACAGATTTCTGAAAATGAAATGAAAATCTTTATGTGTCTAGCTTTATATATTTTATAATATATATATATATATATTTAATCAATAAATATTTAAAACCAAATCATTATAATACAAATGAAAAGAAATATTTATGATAAAATGAAATGAAACTCTAAAATGAAAGTATAACGATTTATAACAAACGAAAAAAAAAACACTGGATTTGATTGAAACAAAAAGATATTTTAACTTTTGAAACCCCTTTCCCCAAAACAAAGACAAATATTTTTCGGTAAAAAGTTTCGGAACAAAAAAGTAAAAACTCTATTATAAAAAAATTTTATTTCAAATATTGTAATAAAAAAAAAATACGTCCGTTAGCTATTTAAGTCTAAAAAAAGAGAAAAAACAATAGATACTTATAACACAATAAATATTTATGCATAAATTAAGGGATGTTGGATTAATTACATTTTTAAATTGATTAAAAATTTAATTGATATATTAGTAGACTTTAAAAATATTTCCTATTGAATATAAACATGATCAAATAAACCATTAATTATTGATTAATCGATATTCATCGTTTATTTGTGTGTGGTAATTAGAGTATATTGAAATTTTTATTAATTTATAAGTTGATACAAAATTTTGATTAATTTATTAATTGATTTTTGATTTCAAATTTAATGAATAATTTCTGATTTAACAAAAGTATTTATTAAATTATTTAATTAGTAGGACATTCGAAAGAAGACTATATTGATTAATTTAATAATTGTAATTTTGATCAATTATCAACCATTTTGATCAATTATTAACCAAAAATTTTAAAAAATGAATGCTTAAATTGATAAAAATTTTAATTTACTCCGGTTGAAACATAAATTGATTAAATGGTTAATATCATTTTAGATTCATCATAATTAAATTAATCGTTGATTTGTTCCAAGTCTTTAATCATTGATTAATTGAAATTTCAATTATTAATTAATTGATAATATATTTAATAACTTTGCTTGATTAATCTTACAGCCCTTGTTCAAATACTTTCTCTTAATTATATTTCAATTTAAAAAATTTGTGCCATTTTATATATTTTATCCAATAATATTCTTTTTGCTCATCCAATAGATACTCAGTTTTAAAATTGTAGAAACTTAATTCCTTTCAAGTTTTTTTTTCCTCATAAAAAACAAAAATACTTAAAGTTTTGTAAATTTTATATTTTTGCTTCTCACCAAATATTTTATAATTTGTCAAAAAAAAAAAAAATATGAATTATTTTTTAAGTTATTTTTTAAAATGAAAACTAACTAAGTGTGATCCTATTTATAGTTCATGTGTTTTTAATTTATTTAACTGATTTTAGTTTTTTTGGTACCTTTAATTTTAGTTAATTTTTATTTAACTTTAAGTTCTTAGTTAAGTTGTATATTTTATATTTTTTTTTAGTTTTTTTTTTGTAAAAAAAATGAGTTTTTAATTTATGCAATTTATTTGCATATATATTTTTCGCTTGTAAATTTTGTATTTTTTAATTTTTATTCCTTAAAAGAAAATGAATTGAAATAAATTATAATTTAGCGTTTTATTAGCTATGGTATAACATAAAATAAAGCAAAATTAATTTGGTAATATTATGAAAATAATATATACATTTAATTAATAGATTTATCAAATATAAAACTTTAAATAAAAAAAAAAATGAAATTATTTATCAAATGAAATAAAAAAGTGTTTTAATAAAGAAATTTTAACACTTTAAGCATTAAAATACACTGTAAATATGCATGTAAACGAATAATAAATAAGTAAAGCTAATTATGTAGCATATCTCTGATTAAGATTCCCATCAGGAACACTTACAGCGGCCCATAACCTGTTTGATGAAATTTTCTTAAAACAAGCAAATTTGTTAACTAGTTGTAATAAACAGTTAATAAATACTTCTTTTTTTTTCTTTATTCCTTACCAAATCAAAACATATCCCTAACACTTTTCCAAATAAAAACAGATTTGCAGAATTTTTAAAAAAAATGCGAAGAGTGAGATAATTTTTACGGAGAGAAGCCCTGCAAAACTTGTTGGAAATTGGATATAACATATATGTGCCTAAGAAATTTGCAAAAGACCTATTTTTAAGTTCGAATGGTAAATGATAAGTTTTCAACTCAGCAATTTAAACGGTTATATTTTTTAAGTAATTTAAAAACCCATAAAATAACCCAAAATCTTGACAAAAATAATAAAATAAAAACTAGTAAAAAAAATTTTATATAGAGTTGCCAAATAATTATTAAAAAAAAATCTATTTTGCCAATTTTCGATGGATGTACCTCTCTAAAAAATTATTTACTTAACTGCGTAGTCAAGAATAAAAAATCTTCGCTGTTTGCGTTGAAACAAAAAGACAAATGCTTCAATTATGTAAGGTGGGCTTATATATACGTCTTACGCAACAGGATAGAGTTTTGTAAAAACATATATATACGTCTTACTCAGCAGAGAGACTAAAATATAAAAAAAGTCTTAAAGTTTTTATTTTTATTGATATGTACCAAAAAACATTTGTTTTCTTAAAATTTACCGATAATAATTTACTTATTATGTACCAACTGTTACTTTTTCAAAACAGTACTGTTAACGGCAATATTTTTTAATTGGATCAAGATAACTGAAAAAAATAACTCAACATCTTTCCTATAATCGTAAATTAAATTTGGAAAATTCTCTAGCAGATTAATGCAAAAAACATTATTCTAGCTTGCGTTTAAGGGTTTAATTTTTTAATTTAAAAATAGGCCTTTTTTAACATTTACAATTTTTTAAATTTACATTTTTTTAATTTTCTCAAAAACTATACGAAAAGTAAGATGTAAAAATGTAGATTTTTGAAAGCCCAGGATATAGCCTATTTTTTTTTTTGAAAAATTACAAAATAGATAAGTCAAAAAATCTACATTTCACATCTTACTTTTGTATAGTTTTTAAGAAATGTAAAAAATTTTGCAAAAAAAAAAAAATTTGCCGATTTTTGTAAAATTACCCCTGTCCGGGATGGACATATCTCAGGAAGTAGGAGGAGCTTATCCAAGATTATGGCATCAATCTCTTCTTTGGAAGATTGTCTAGCAGATTAGTGAAAAAACATTATTCTAGCTTGCGTTTATGGGTTAATTAAAAATAAGCATTTTTTTAACAATTTACAATTTTTTAAATTTACATTTTCTTAATTTTCTCAAAAACTATACAAAAGTAAGATGTAAAATGTAAATATTTTGAAAGCCCAGGACATAGCCTATCATTTAAAAACAAAAAAAATATTTCAATATTTTTTGAATTGACCGAGTTATTCAAAAAACGGGGAAGTCACATGATTTTTTGAATCAATCTGAATTTTTTGCCTTATTTTCCATCGCTATTTTGTAACTCTAAAATAATAGGAAATATACAAGATATTTTTATGAAACTTGGTGTGGTGGCAGAGAAAAAAGTGAGCTTTAATTTGGTACCGGTTCTGATGGCCCAGGTCCCCTAGGTTTTGAATTATTTCAAAAACAAAATTGTATTTTAAATCTAAAAAAATGGGATTAAAAAGTGGTACTGGATGGGAAAATGGCAACCCTATTATATAGCACTACTTCCAGTCTACATTATGGTAAAAGTTTCATGTTAATATCTCTACTAGTTAAGAAATTATAGCGATTAAAACAAATATCGTTTCAGAAAATGTTTTTACATTTCAGGGTTGCCATACTTCAAAAACGTTGAAAAATTCGGGGACGCTCAAAATCAAATTTGGGTGAAAGATTCTGAAAGAGCGTCGAAAATCCAAAACGAATAGGTTTTCCAGCCAGATTGGACCAGAATTGACCGAGTTATTCAAAAAACGGGGAAGTCATATGATTTTTTGAATCAATCTGAATTTTTCGCCTTATTTTCCATCGCTATTTTTGAAAATCTAAAATAATGGGAAATATACAAGATATTTTTATGAAACTTGGTGTGGTGGCAGAGAAAAAAGTGAGCTTTAATTTGGTACCGGTTCTGATGGGCCAGGTCCCCTGGGTTTTGAATAATTTCAAAAACAAAATTGTATTTTAAATCTAAAAAAATGGGATTAAAAAGTCGTACTGGATGGGAAAATGGCAACCCATTATGTAGCACTAATTCCATTCTACACTATGGTAAAAGTTTCATGTTAATATCTCTACTAGTTAAGAAATTATAGCGATTACAACAAAAATCGTTTCAGAAAATGTTTTTACATTTCAGGGTTGCCATACATCAAAAACGTTGAAAAATTCGGGGACGCTCAAAATCAAATTTGGGTGAAAGATTCTGAAAGAGCGTCGAAAATCCAAAACAATAGGTTTTCCAGCCAGATTGAGGCCAGAATTGACCGAGTTATTCAAAAAACGGGGAAGTCACATGATTTTTTGAATCAATCTGAATTTTTCGCCTTATTTTCCATTGCTATTTTTGAAAATCTAAAATAATGGGAAATATACAAGATATTTTTATGAAACTTGGTGTGGTGGCAGAGAAAAAAGTGAGCTTTAATTTGGTACCGGTTCTGATGGCCCAGGTCCCCTAGGTTTTGAATTATTTCAAAAACAAAATTATATTTTAAATCTAAAAAAATGGGATTGAATATGTGGTACTGGATGGAAAATGGCAACCCATTATATCGCACTAATTTCATTCTACACTATCGTAAAAGTTTCATGTTAATATCTCTACTAGTTAAGAAATTATAGCGATTACAACAAATATCGTTTCAGAAAATGTTTTTACATTTCAGGGTTGCCATACATCAAAAACGTTGAAAAATTCGGGGACGCTCAAAATCAAATTTGGGTGAAAGATTCTGAAAGAGCGTCGAAAATCCCAAACAATAGGTTTTCCAGCCAGATTGGGCCAGAATTGACCGAGTTATTCAAAAAACGGGGAAGTCACATGATTTTTTGAATCAATCTGAATTTTTCGCCTTATTTTCCATTGCTATTTTTGAAAATCTAAAATAATGGGAAATATACAAGATATTTTTATGAAACTTGGTGTGGTGGCAGAGAAAAAAGTGAGCTTTAATTTGGTACCGGTTCTGATGGGCCAGGTCCCCTGGGTTTTGAATAATTTCAAAAACAAAATTGTATTTTAAATCTAAAAAAATGGGATTAAAAAGTCGTACTGGATGGGAAAATGGCAACCCATTATGTAGCACTAATTCCATTCTACACTATGGTAAAAGTTTCATGTTAATATCTCTACTAGTTAAGAAATTATAGCGATTACAACAAATATCGTTTCAGAAAATGTTTTTACATTTCAGGGTTGCCATACATCAAAAACGTTGAAAAATTCGGGGACGCTCAAAATCAAATTTGGGTGAAAGATTCTGAAAGAGCGTCGAAAATCCAAAACAATAGGTTTTCCAGCCAGATTGGGACCAGAATTGACCGAGTTATTCAAAAAACGGGGAAGTCATATGATTTTTTGAATCAATCTGAATTTTTCGCCTTATTTTCCATCGCTATTTTTGAAAATCTAAAATAATGGGAAATATACAAGATATTTTTATGAAACTTGGTGTGGTGGCAGAGAAAAAAGTGAGCTTTAATTTGGTACCGGTTCTGATGGGCCAGGTCCCCTGGGTTTTGAATAATTTCAAAAACAAAATTGTATTTTAAATCTAAAAAAATGGGATTAAAAAGTCGTACTGGATGGGAAAATGGCAACCCATTATATAGCACTAATTCCATTCTACACTATGGTAAAAGTTTCATGTTAATATCTCTACTAGTTAAGAAATTATAGCGATTACAACAAATATCGTTTCAGAAAATGTTTTTACATTTCAGGGTTGCCATACATCAAAAACGTTGAAAAATTCGGGGACGCTCAAAATCAAATTTGGGTGAAAGATTCTGAAAGAGCGTCGAAAATCCCAAACAATAGGTTTTCCAGCCAGATTGGGCCAGAATTGACCGAGTTATTCAAAAAACGGGGAAGTCACATGATTTTTTGAATCAATCTGAATTTTTCGCCTTATTTTCCATTGCTATTTTTGAAAATCTAAAATAATGGGAAATATACAAGATATTTTTATGAAACTTGGTGTGGTGGCAGAGAAAAAAGTGAGCTTTAATTTGGTACCGGTTCTGATGGGCCAGGTCCCCTGGGTTTTGAATAATTTCAAAAACAAAATTGTATTTTAAATCTAAAAAAATGGGATTAGAAAGTCGTACTGGATGGGAAAATGGCAACCCATTATATAGCACTAATTCCATTCTACACTATGGTAAAAGTTTCATGTTAATATCTCTACTAGTTAAGAAATTATAGCGATTACAACAAATATCGTTTCAGAAAATGTTTTTACATTTCAGGGTTGCCATACATCAAAAACGTTGAAAAATTCGGGGACGCTCAAAATCAAATTTGGGTGAAAGATTCTGAAAGAGCGTCGAAAATCCCAAACAATAGGTTTTCCAGCCAGATTGGGCCAGAATTGACCGAGTTATTCAAAAAACGGGGAAGTCACATGATTTTTTGAATCAATCTGAATTTTTCGCCTTATTTTCCATTGCTATTTTTGAAAATCTAAAATAATGGGAAATATACAAGATATTTTTATGAAACTTGGTGTGGTGGCAGAGAAAAAAGTGAGCTTTAATTTGGTACCGGTTCTGATGGGCCAGGTCCCCTGGGTTTTGAATAATTTCAAAAACAAAATTGTATTTTAAATCTAAAAAAATGGGATTAAAAAGTCGTACTGGATGGGAAAATGGCAACCCATTATAGTAGCACTAATTCCATTCTACACTATGGTAAAAGTTTCATGTTAATATCTCTACTAGTTAAGAAATTATAGCGATTACAACAAATATCGTTTCAGAAAATGTTTTTACATTTCAGGGTTGCCATACATCAAAAACGTTGAAAAATTCGGGGACGCTCAAAATCAAATTTGGGTGAAAGATTCTGAAAGAGCGTCGAAAATCCCAAACAATAGGTTTTCCAGCCAGATTGGGCCAGAATTGACCGAGTTATTCAAAAAACGGGGAAGTCACATGATTTTTTGAATCAATCTGAATTTTTCGCCTTATTTTCCATTGCTATTTTTGAAAATCTAAAATAATGGGAAATATACAAGATATTTTTATGAAACTTGGTGTGGTGGCAGAGAAAAAAGTGAGCTTTAATTTGGTACCGGTTCTGATGGGCCAGGTCCCCTGGGTTTTGAATAATTTCAAAAACAAAATTGTATTTTAAATCTAAAAAAATGGGATTAAAAAGTCGTACTGGATGGGAAAATGGCAACCCATTATGTAGCACTAATTCCATTCTACACTATGGTAAAAGTTTCATGTTAATATCTCTACTAGTTAAGAAATTATAGCGATTACAACAAATATCGTTTCAGAAAATGTTTTTACATTTCAGGGTTGCCATACATCAAAAACGTTGAAAAATTCGGGGACGCTCAAAATCAAATTTGGGTGAAAGATTCTGAAAGAGCGTCGAAAATCCAAAACAATAGGTTTTCCAGCCAGATTGGGCCAGAATTGACCGAGTTATTCAAAAAACGGGGAAGTCACATGATTTTTTTGAATCAATCTGAATTTTTCGCCTTATTTTCCATTGCTATTTTTGAAAATCTAAAATAATGGGAAATATACAAGATATTTTTATGAAACTTGGTGTGGTGGCAGAGAAAAAAGTGAGCTTTAATTTGGTACCGGTTCTGATGGCCCAGGTCCCCTAGGTTTTGAATTATTTCAAAAACAAAATTATATTTTAAATCTAAAAAAATGGGATTGAATATGTGGTACTGGATGGAAAAATGGCAACCCATTATATCGCACTAATTTCATTCTACACTATCGGTAAAAGTTTCATGTTAATATCTCTACTAGTTAAGAAATTATAGCGATTACAACAAATATCGTTTCAGAAAATGTTTTTACATTTCAGGGTTGCCATACATCAAAAACGTTGAAAAATTCGGGGACGCTCAAAATCAAATTTGGGTGAAAGATTCTGAAAGAGCGTCGAAAATCCCAAACAATAGGTTTTCCAGCCAGATTGGGCCAGAATTGACCGAGTTATTCAAAAAACGGGGAAGTCACATGATTTTTTGAATCAATCTGAATTTTTCGCCTTATTTTCCATTGCTATTTTTGAAAATCTAAAATAATGGGAAATATACAAGATATTTTTATGAAACTTGGTGTGGTGGCAGAGAAAAAAGTGAGCTTTAATTTGGTACCGGTTCTGATGGGCCAGGTCCCCTGGGTTTTGAATAATTTCAAAAACAAAATTGTATTTTAAATCTAAAAAAATGGGATTAAAAAGTCGTACTGGATGGGAAAATGGCAACCCATTATATAGCACTAATTCCATTCTACACTATGGTAAAAGTTTCATGTTAATATCTCTACTAGTTAAGAAATTATAGCGATTACAACAAATATCGTTTCAGAAAATGTTTTTACATTTCAGGGTTGCCATACATCAAAAACGTTGAAAAATTCGGGGACGCTCAAAATCAAATTTGGGTGAAAGATTCTGAAAGAGCGTCGAAAATCCCAAACAATAGGTTTTCCAGCCAGATTGGGCCAGAATTGACCGAGTTATTCAAAAAACGGGGAAGTCACATGATTTTTTGAATCAATCTGAATTTTTCGCCTTATTTTCCATTGCTATTTTTGAAAATCTAAAATAATGGGAAATATACAAGATATTTTTATGAAACTTGGTGTGGTGGCAGAGAAAAAAGTGAGCTTTAATTTGGTACCGGTTCTGATGGGCCAGGTCCCCTGGGTTTTGAATAATTTCAAAAACAAAATTGTATTTTAAATCTAAAAAAATGGGATTAAAAAGTCGTACTGGATGGGAAAATGGCAACCCATTATGTAGCACTAATTCCATTCTACACTATGGTAAAAGTTTCATGTTAATATCTCTACTAGTTAAGAAATTATAGCGATTACAACAAATATCGTTTCAGAAAATGTTTTTACATTTCAGGGTTGCCATACATCAAAAACGTTGAAAAATTCGGGGACGCTCAAAATCAAATTTGGGTGAAAGATTCTGAAAGAGCGTCGAAAATCCAAAACAATAGGTTTTCCAGCCAGATTGGGCCAGAATTGACCGAGTTATTCAAAAAACGGGGAAGTCACATGATTTTTTGAATCAATCTGAATTTTTCGCCTTATTTTCCATTGCTATTTTTGAAAATCTAAAATAATGGGAAATATACAAGATATTTTTATGAAACTTGGTGTGGTGGCAGAGAAAAAAGTGAGCTTTAATTTGGTACCGGTTCTGATGGGCCAGGTCCCCTAGGTTTTGAATAATTTCAAAAACAAAATTGTATTTTAAATCTAAAAAAATGGGATTAAAAAGTCGTACTGGATGGGAAAATGGCAACCCATTATGTAGCACTAATTCCATTCTACACTATGGTAAAAGTTTCATGTTAATATCTCTACTAGTTAAGAAATTATAGCGATTACAACAAATATCGTTTCAGAAAATGTTTTTACATTTCAGGGTTGCCATACATCAAAAACGTTGAAAAATTCGGGGACGCTCAAAATCAAATTTGGGTGAAAGATTCTGAAAGAGCGTCGAAAATCCCAAACAATAGGTTTTCCAGCCAGATTGGGCCAGAATTGACCGAGTTATTCAAAAAACGGGGAAGTCACATGATTTTTTTGAATCAATCTGAATTTTTCGCCTTATTTTCCATTGCTATTTTTGAAAATCTAAAATAATGGGAAATATACAAGATATTTTTATGAAACTTGGTGTGGTGGCAGAGAAAAAAGTGAGCTTTAATTTGGTACCGGTTCTGATGGGCCAGGTCCCCTGGGTTTTGAATAATTTCAAAAACAAAATTGTATTTTAAATCTAAAAAAATGGGATTAAAAAGTCGTACTGGATGGGAAAATGGCAACCCATTATGTAGCACTAATTCCATTCTACACTATGGTAAAAGTTTCATGTTAATATCTCTACTAGTTAAGAAATTATAGCGATTACAACAAAAATCGTTTCAGAAAATGTTTTTACATTTCAGGGTTGCCATACATCAAAAACGTTGAAAAATTCGGGGACGCTCAAAATCAAATTTGGGTGAAAGATTCTGAAAGAGCGTCGAAAATCCAAAACAATAGGTTTTCCAGCCAGATTGGGCCAGAATTGACCGAGTTATTCAAAAAACGGGGAAGTCACATGATTTTTTTGAATCAATCTGAATTTTTCGCCTTATTTTCCATTGCTATTTTTGAAAATCTAAAATAATGGGAAATATACAAGATATTTTTATGAAACTTGGTGTGGTGGCAGAGAAAAAAGTGAGCTTTAATTTGGTACCGGTTCTGATGGCCCAGGTCCCCTAGGTTTTGAATTATTTCAAAAACAAAATTAGTATTTTAAATCTAAAAAAATGGGATTGAATATGTGGTACTGGATGGAAAAATGGCAACCCATTATATAGCACTAATTCCATTCTACACTATGGTAAAAGTTTCATGTTAATATCTCTACTAGTTAAGAAATTATAGCGATTACAACAAATATCGTTTCAGAAAATGTTTTTACATTTCAGGGTTGCCATACATCAAAAACGTTGAAAAATTCGGGGACGCTCAAAATCAAATTTGGGTGAAAGATTCTGAAAGAGCGTCGAAAATCCAAAACAATAGGTTTTCCAGCCAGATTGGGCCAGAATTGACCGAGTTATTCAAAAAACGGGGAAGTCACATGATTTTTTGAATCAATCTGAATTTTTCGCCTTATTTTCCATTGCTATTTTTGAAAATCTAAAATAATGGGAAATATACAAGATATTTTTATGAAACTTGGTGTGGTGGCAGAGAAAAAAGTGAGCTTTAATTTGGTACCGGTTCTGATGGGCCAGGTCCCCTGGGTTTTGAATAATTTCAAAAACAAAATTGTATTTTAAATCTAAAAAAATGGGATTAAAAAGTCGTACTGGATGGGAAAATGGCAACCCATTATGTAGCACTAATTCCATTCTACACTATGGTAAAAGTTTCATGTTAATATCTCTACTAGTTAAGAAATTATAGCGATTACAACAAATATCGTTTCAGAAAATGTTTTTACATTTCAGGGTTGCCATACATCAAAAACGTTGAAAAATTCGGGGACGCTCCAAATCAAATTTGGGTGAAAGATTCTGAAAGAGCGTCGAAAATCCCAAACAATAGGTTTTCCAGCCAGATTGGGCCAGAATTGACCGAGTTATTCAAAAAACGGGGAAGTCACATGATTTTTTGAATCAATCTGAATTTTTCGCCTTATTTTCCATTGCTATTTTTGAAAATCTAAAATAATGGGAAATATACAAGATATTTTTATGAAACTTGGTGTGGTGGCAGAGAAAAAAGTGAGCTTTAATTTGGTACCGGTTCTGATGGGCCAGGTCCCCTGGGTTTTGAATAATTTCAAAAACAAAATTGTATTTTAAATCTAAAAAAATGGGATTAAAAAGTCGTACTGGATGGGAAAATGGCAACCCATTATGTAGCACTAATTCCATTCTACACTATGGTAAAAGTTTCATGTTAATATCTCTACTAGTTAAGAAATTATAGCGATTACAACAAATATCGTTTCAGAAAATGTTTTTACATTTCAGGGTTGCCATACATCAAAAACGTTGAAAAATTCGGGGACGCTCAAAATCAAATTTGGGTGAAAGATTCTGAAAGAGCGTCGAAAATCCAAAACAATAGGTTTTCCAGCCAGATTGGGCCAGAATTGACCGAGTTATTCAAAAAACGGGGAAGTCACATGATTTTTTGAATCAATCTGAATTTTTCGCCTTATTTTCCATTGCTATTTTTGAAAATCTAAAATAATGGGAAATATACAAGATATTTTTATGAAACTTGGTGTGGTGGCAGAGAAAAAAGTGAGCTTTAATTTGGTACCGGTTCTGATGGGCCAGGTCCCCTGGGTTTTGAATAATTTCAAAAACAAAATTGTATTTTAAATCTAAAAAAATGGGATTAAAAAGTCGTACTGGATGGGAAAATGGCAACCCATTATATAGCACTAATTCCATTCTACACTATGGTAAAAGTTTCATGTTAATATCTCTACTAGTTAAGAAATTATAGCGATTACAACAAATATCGTTTCAGAAAATGTTTTTACATTTCAGGGTTGCCATACATCAAAAACGTTGAAAAATTCGGGGACGCTCAAAATCAAATTTGGGTGAAAGATTCTGAAAGAGCGTCGAAAATCCCAAACAATAGGTTTTCCAGCCAGATTGGGCCAGAATTGACCGAGTTATTCAAAAAACGGGGAAGTCACATGATTTTTTGAATCAATCTGAATTTTTCGCCTTATTTTCCATTGCTATTTTTGAAAATCTAAAATAATGGGAAATATACAAGATATTTTTATGAAACTTGGTGTGGTGGCAGAGAAAAAAGTGAGCTTTAATTTGGTACCGGTTCTGATGGGCCAGGTCCCCTGGGTTTTGAATAATTTCAAAAACAAAATTGTATTTTAAATCTAAAAAAATGGGATTAAAAAGTCGTACTGGATGGGAAAATGGCAACCCATTATATAGCACTAATTCCATTCTACACTATGGTAAAAGTTTCATGTTAATATCTCTACTAGTTAAGAAATTATAGCGATTACAACAAATATCGTTTCAGAAAATGTTTTTACATTTCAGGGTTGCCATACATCAAAAACGTTGAAAAATTCGGGGACGCTCAAAATCAAATTTGGGTGAAAGATTCTGAAAGAGCGTCGAAAATCCCAAACAATAGGTTTTCCAGCCAGATTGGGCCAGAATTGACCGAGTTATTCAAAAAACGGGGAAGTCACATGATTTTTTGAATCAATCTGAATTTTTCGCCTTATTTTCCATTGCTATTTTTGAAAATCTAAAATAATGGGAAATATACAAGATATTTTTATGAAACTTGGTGTGGTGGCAGAGAAAAAAGTGAGCTTTAATTTGGTACCGGTTCTGATGGGCCAGGTCCCCTGGGTTTTGAATAATTTCAAAAACAAAATTGTATTTTAAATCTAAAAAAATGGGATTAAAAAGTCGTACTGGATGGGAAAATGGCAACCCATTATATAGCACTAATTCCATTCTACACTATGGTAAAAGTTTCATGTTAATATCTCTACTAGTTAAGAAATTATAGCGATTACAACAAATATCGTTTCAGAAAATGTTTTTACATTTCAGGGTTGCCATACATCAAAAACGTTGAAAAATTCGGGGACGCTCAAAATCAAATTTGGGTGAAAGATTCTGAAAGAGCGTCGAAAATCCCAAACAATAGGTTTTCCAGCCAGATTGGGCCAGAATTGACCGAGTTATTCAAAAAACGGGGAAGTCACATGATTTTTTGAATCAATCTGAATTTTTCGCCTTATTTTCCATTGCTATTTTTGAAAATCTAAAATAATGGGAAATATACAAGATATTTTTATGAAACTTGGTGTGGTGGCAGAGAAAAAAGTGAGCTTTAATTTGGTACCGGTTCTGATGGGCCAGGTCCCCTGGGTTTTGAATAATTTCAAAAACAAAATTGTATTTTAAATCTAAAAAAATGGGATTAAAAAGTCGTACTGGATGGGAAAATGGCAACCCATTATATAGCACTAATTCCATTCTACACTATGGTAAAAGTTTCATGTTAATATCTCTACTAGTTAAGAAATTATAGCGATTACAACAAATATCGTTTCAGAAAATGTTTTTACATTTCAGGGTTGCCATACATCAAAAACGTTGAAAAATTCGGGGACGCTCAAAATCAAATTTGGGTGAAAGATTCTGAAAGAGCGTCGAAAATCCCAAACAATAGGTTTTCCAGCCAGATTGGGCCAGAATTGACCGAGTTATTCAAAAAACGGGGAAGTCACATGATTTTTTGAATCAATCTGAATTTTTCGCCTTATTTTCCATTGCTATTTTTGAAAATCTAAAATAATGGGAAATATACAAGATATTTTTATGAAACTTGGTGTGGTGGCAGAGAAAAAAGTGAGCTTTAATTTGGTACCGGTTCTGATGGGCCAGGTCCCCTGGGTTTTGAATAATTTCAAAAACAAAATTGTATTTTAAATCTAAAAAAATGGGATTAAAAAGTCGTACTGGATGGGAAAATGGCAACCCATTATATAGCACTAATTCCATTCTACACTATGGTAAAAGTTTCATGTTAATATCTCTACTAGTTAAGAAATTATAGCGATTACAACAAATATCGTTTCAGAAAATGTTTTTACATTTCAGGGTTGCCATACATCAAAAACGTTGAAAAATTCGGGGACGCTCAAAATCAAATTTGGGTGAAAGATTCTGAAAGAGCGTCGAAAATCCAAAACAATAGGTTTTCCAGCCAGATTGGGCCAGAATTGACCGAGTTATTCAAAAAACGGGGAAGTCACATGATTTTTTGAATCAATCTGAATTTTTCGCCTTATTTTCCATTGCTATTTTTGAAAATCTAAAATAATGGGAAATATACAAGATATTTTTATGAAACTTGGTGTGGTGGCAGAGAAAAAAGTGAGCTTTAATTTGGTACCGGTTCTGATGGGCCAGGTCCCCTAGGGTTTTGAATAATTTCAAAAACAAAATTGTATTTTAAATCTAAAAAAATGGGATTAAAAAGTCGTACTGGATGGGAAAATGGCAACCCATTATATAGCACTAATTCCATTCTACACTATGGTAAAAGTTTCATGTTAATATCTCTACTAGTTAAGAAATTATAGCGATTACAACAAATATCGTTTCAGAAAATGTTTTTACATTTCAGGGTTGCCATACATCAAAAACGTTGAAAAATTCGGGGACGCTCAAAATCAAATTTGGGTGAAAGATTCTGAAAGAGCGTCGAAAATCCCAAACAATAGGTTTTCCAGCCAGATTGGGCCAGAATTGACCGAGTTATTCAAAAAACGGGGAAGTCACATGATTTTTTGAATCAATCTGAATTTTTCGCCTTATTTTCCATTGCTATTTTTGAAAATCTAAAATAATGGGAAATATACAAGATATTTTTATGAAACTTGGTGTGGTGGCAGAGAAAAAAGTGAGCTTTAATTTGGTACCGGTTCTGATGGGCCAGGTCCCCTGGGTTTTGAATAATTTCAAAAACAAAATTGTATTTTAAATCTAAAAAAATGGGATTAAAAAGTCGTACTGGATGGGAAAATGGCAACCCATTATATAGCACTAATTCCATTCTACACTATGGTAAAAGTTTCATGTTAATATCTCTACTAGTTAAGAAATTATAGCGATTACAACAAATATCGTTTCAGAAAATGTTTTTACATTTCAGGGTTGCCATACATCAAAAACGTTGAAAAATTCGGGGACGCTCAAATCAAATTTGGGTGAAAGATTCTGAAAGAGCGTCGAAAATCCCAAACAATAGGTTTTCCAGCCAGATTGGGCCAGAATTGACCGAGTTATTCAAAAAACGGGGAAGTCACATGATTTTTTGAATCAATCTGAATTTTTCGCCTTATTTTCCATTGCTATTTTTGAAAATCTAAAATAATGGGAAATATACAAGATATTTTTATGAAACTTGGTGTGGTGGCAGAGAAAAAAGTGAGCTTTAATTTGGTACCGGTTCTGATGGGCCAGGTCCCCTGGGTTTTGAATAATTTCAAAAACAAAATTGTATTTTAAATCTAAAAAAATGGGATTAAAAAGTCGTACTGGATGGGAAAATGGCAACCCATTATGTAGCACTAATTCCATTCTACACTATGGTAAAAGTTTCATGTTAATATCTCTACTAGTTAAGAAATTATAGCGATTACAACAAATATCGTTTCAGAAAATGTTTTTACATTTCAGGGTTGCCATACATCAAAAACGTTGAAAAATTCGGGGACGCTCAAAATCAAATTTGGGTGAAAGATTCTGAAAGAGCGTCGAAAATCCAAAACAATAGGTTTTCCAGCCAGATTGGGCCAGAATTGACCGAGTTATTCAAAAAACGGGGAAGTCACATGATTTTTTGAATCAATCTGAATTTTTCGCCTTATTTTCCATTGCTATTTTTGAAAATCTAAAATAATGGGAAATATACAAGATATTTTTATGAAACTTGGTGTGGTGGCAGAGAAAAAAGTGAGCTTTAATTTGGTACCGGTTCTGATGGGCCAGGTCCCCTGGGTTTTGAATAATTTCAAAAACAAAATTGTATTTTAAATCTAAAAAAATGGGATTAAAAAGTCGTACTGGATGGGAAAATGGCAACCCATTATATAGCACTAATTCCATTCTACACTATGGTAAAAGTTTCATGTTAATATCTCTACTAGTTAAGAAATTATAGCGATTACAACAAATATCGTTTCAGAAAATGTTTTTACATTTCAGGGTTGCCATACATCAAAAACGTTGAAAAATTCGGGGACGCTCAAAATCAAATTTGGGTGAAAGATTCTGAAAGAGCGTCGAAAATCCCAAACAATAGGTTTTCCAGCCAGATTGGGCCAGAATTGACCGAGTTATTCAAAAAACGGGGAAGTCACATGATTTTTTGAATCAATCTGAATTTTTCGCCTTATTTTCCATTGCTATTTTTGAAAATCTAAAATAATGGGAAATATACAAGATATTTTTATGAAACTTGGTGTGGTGGCAGAGAAAAAAGTGAGCTTTAATTTGGTACCGGTTCTGATGGGCCAGGTCCCCTGGGTTTTGAATAATTTCAAAAACAAAATTGTATTTTAAATCTAAAAAAATGGGATTAAAAAGTCGTACTGGATGGGAAAATGGCAACCCATTATATAGCACTAATTCCATTCTACACTATGGTAAAAGTTTCATGTTAATATCTCTACTAGTTAAGAAATTATAGCGATTACAACAAATATCGTTTCAGAAAATGTTTTTACATTTCAGGGTTGCCATACATCAAAAACGTTGAAAAATTCGGGGACGCTCAAAATCAAATTTGGGTGAAAGATTCTGAAAGAGCGTCGAAAATCCCAAACAATAGGTTTTCCAGCCAGATTGGGCCAGAATTGACCGAGTTATTCAAAAAACGGGGAAGTCACATGATTTTTTGAATCAATCTGAATTTTTCGCCTTATTTTCCATTGCTATTTTTGAAAATCTAAAATAATGGGAAATATACAAGATATTTTTATGAAACTTGGTGTGGTGGCAGAGAAAAAAGTGAGCTTTAATTTGGTACCGGTTCTGATGGGCCAGGTCCCCTGGGTTTTGAATAATTTCAAAAACAAAATTGTATTTTAAATCTAAAAAAATGGGATTAAAAAGTCGTACTGGATGGGAAAATGGCAACCCATTATATAGCACTAATTCCATTCTACACTATGGTAAAAGTTTCATGTTAATATCTCTACTAGTTAAGAAATTATAGCGATTACAACAAATATCGTTTCAGAAAATGTTTTTACATTTCAGGGTTGCCATACATCAAAAACGTTGAAAAATTCGGGGACGCTCAAAATCAAATTTGGGTGAAAGATTCTGAAAGAGCGTCGAAAATCCCAAACAATAGGTTTTCCAGCCAGATTGGGCCAGAATTGACCGAGTTATTCAAAAAACGGGGAAGTCACATGATTTTTTGAATCAATCTGAATTTTTCGCCTTATTTTCCATTGCTATTTTTGAAAATCTAAAATAATGGGAAATATACAAGATATTTTTATGAAACTTGGTGTGGTGGCAGAGAAAAAAGTGAGCTTTAATTTGGTACCGGTTCTGATGGGCCCAGGTCCCCTAGGTTTTGAATAATTTCAAAAACAAAATTGTATTTTAAATCTAAAAAAATGGGATTAAAAAGTCGTACTGGATGGGAAAATGGCAACCCATTATATAGCACTAATTCCATTCTACACTATGGTAAAAGTTTCATGTTAATATCTCTACTAGTTAAGAAATTATAGCGATTACAACAAATATCGTTTCAGAAAATGTTTTTACATTTCAGGGTTGCCATACATCAAAAACGTTGAAAAATTCGGGGACGCTCAAAATCAAATTTGGGTGAAAGATTCTGAAAGAGCGTCGAAAATCCCAAACAATAGGTTTTCCAGCCAGATTGGGCCAGAATTGACCGAGTTATTCAAAAAACGGGGAAGTCACATGATTTTTTGAATCAATCTGAATTTTTCGCCTTATTTTCCATTGCTATTTTTGAAAATCTAAAATAATGGGAAATATACAAGATATTTTTATGAAACTTGGTGTGGTGGCAGAGAAAAAAGTGAGCTTTAATTTGGTACCGGTTCTGATGGGCCCAGGTCCCCTAGGTTTTGAATATTTCAAAAACAAAATTGTATTTTAAATCTAAAAAAATGGGATTAAAAAGTCGGTACTGGATGGGAAAATGGCAACCCATTATATAGCACTAATTCCATTCTACACTATGGTAAAAGTTTCATGTTAATATCTCTACTAGTTAAGAAATTATAGCGATTACAACAAATATCGTTTCAGAAAATGTTTTTACATTTCAGGGTTGCCATACATCAAAAACGTTGAAAAATTCGGGGACGCTCAAAATCAAATTTGGGTGAAAGATTCTGAAAGAGCGTCGAAAATCCCAAACAATAGGTTTTCCAGCCAGATTGGGCCAGAATTGACCGAGTTATTCAAAAAACGGGGAAGTCACATGATTTTTTGAATCAATCTGAATTTTTCGCCTTATTTTCCATTGCTATTTTGAAAATCTAAAATAATGGGAAATATACAAGATATTTTTATGAAACTTGGTGTGGTGGCAGAGAAAAAAGTGAGCTTTAATTTGGTACCGGTTCTGATGGCCCAGGTCCCCTAGGTTTTGAATTATTTCAAAAACAAAATTGTATTTTAAATCTAAAAAAAATGGGATTGAATATGTGGTACTGGATGGAAAAATGGCAACCCATTATATCGCACTAATTCATTCTACACTATCGTAAAAGTTTCATGTTAATATCTCTACTAGTTAAGAAATTATAGCGATTACAACAAATATCGTTTCAGAAAATGTTTTTACATTTCAGGGTTGCCATACATCAAAAACGTTGAAAAATTCGGGGACGCTCAAAATCAAATTTGGGTGAAAGATTCTGAAAGAGCGTCGAAAATCCCAAACAATAGGTTTTCCAGCCAGATTGGGCCAGAATTGACCGAGTTATTCAAAAAACGGGGAAGTCACATGATTTTTTGAATCAATCTGAATTTTTCGCCTTATTTTCCATTGCTATTTTTGAAAATCTAAAATAATGGGAAATATACAAGATATTTTTATGAAACTTGGTGTGGTGGCAGAGAAAAAAGTGAGCTTTAATTTGGTACCGGTTCTGATGGGCCAGGTCCCCTGGGTTTTGAATAATTTCAAAAACAAAATTGTATTTTAAATCTAAAAAAATGGGATTAAAAAGTCGTACTGGATGGGAAAATGGCAACCCATTATATAGCACTAATTCCATTCTACACTATGGTAAAAGTTTCATGTTAATATCTCTACTAGTTAAGAAATTATAGCGATTACAACAAATATCGTTTCAGAAAATGTTTTTACATTTCAGGGTTGCCATACATCAAAAACGTTGAAAAATTCGGGGACGCTCAAAATCAAATTTGGGTGAAAGATTCTGAAAGAGCGTCGAAAATCCCAAACAATAGGTTTTCCAGCCAGATTGGGCCAGAATTGACCGAGTTATTCAAAAAACGGGGAAGTCACATGATTTTTTGAATCAATCTGAATTTTTCGCCTTATTTTCCATTGCTATTTTTGAAAATCTAAAATAATGGGAAATATACAAGATATTTTTATGAAACTTGGTGTGGTGGCAGAGAAAAAGTGAGCTTTAATTTGGTACCGGTTCTGATGGGCCAGGTCCCCTGGGTTTTGAATAATTTCAAAAACAAAATTGTATTTTAAATCTAAAAAAATGGGATTAAAAGTCGTACTGGATGGGAAAATGGCAACCCATTATATAGCACTAATTCCATTCTACACTATGGTAAAAGTTTCATGTTAATATCTCTACTAGTTAAGAAATTATAGCGATTACAACAAATATCGTTTCAGAAAATGTTTTTACATTTCAGGGTTGCCATACATCAAAAACGTTGAAAAATTCGGGGACGCTCAAAATCAAATTTGGGTGAAAGATTCTGAAAGAGCGTCGAAAATCCCAAACAATAGGTTTTCCAGCCAGATTGGGCCAGAATTGACCGAGTTATTCAAAAAACGGGGAAGTCACATGATTTTTTGAATCAATCTGAATTTTTCGCCTTATTTTCCATTGCTATTTTTGAAAATCTAAAATAATGGGAAATATACAAGATATTTTTATGAAACTTGGTGTGGTGGCAGAGAAAAAAGTGAGCTTTAATTTGGTACCGGTTCTGATGGGCCAGGTCCCCTGGGTTTTGAATAATTTCAAAAACAAAATTGTATTTTAAATCTAAAAAATGGGATTAAAAAGTCGTACTGGATGGGAAAATGGCAACCCATTATATAGCACTAATTCCATTCTACACTATGGTAAAAGTTTCATGTTAATATCTCTACTAGTTAAGAAATTATAGCGATTACAACAAATATCGTTTCAGAAAATGTTTTTACATTTCAGGGTTGCCATACATCAAAAACGTTGAAAAATTCGGGGACGCTCAAATCAAATTTGGGTGAAAGATTCTGAAAGAGCGTCGAAAATCCCAAACAATAGGTTTTCCAGCCAGATTGGGCCAGAATTGACCGAGTTATTCAAAAAACGGGGAAGTCACATGATTTTTTGAATCAATCTGAATTTTTTCGCCTTATTTTCCATTGCTATTTTTGAAAATCTAAAATAATGGGAAATATACAAGATATTTTTATGAAACTTGGTGTGGTGGCAGAGAAAAAAGTGAGCTTTAATTTGGTACCGGTTCTGATGGGCCAGGTCCCCTGGGTTTTGAATAATTTCAAAACAAAATTGTATTTTAAATCTAAAAAAATGGGATTAAAAATGTCGTACTGGATGGGAAAATGGCAACCCATTATGTAGCACTAATTCCATTCTACACTATGGTAAAAGTTTCATGTTAATATCTCTACTAGTTAAGAAATTATAGCGATTACAACAAATATCGTTTCAGAAAATGTTTTTACATTTCAGGGTTGCCATACATCAAAACGTTGAAAAATTCGGGGACGCTCAAAATCAAATTTGGGTGAAAGATTCTGAAAGAGCGTCGAAAATCCAAACAATAGGTTTTCCAGCCAGATTGGGCCAGAATTGACCGAGTTATTCAAAAAACGGGGAAGTCACATGATTTTTTGAATCAATCTGAATTTTTCGCCTTATTTTCCATTGCTATTTTTGAAAATCTAAAATAATGGGAAATATACAAGATATTTTTATGAAACTTGGTGTGGTGGCAGAGAAAAAAGTGAGCTTAATTTGGTACCGGTTCTGATGGGCCAGGTCCCCTGGGTTTTGAATAATTTCAAAAACAAAATTGTATTTTTAAATCTAAAAAAATGGGATTAAAAAGTCGGTACTGGATGGGAAAATGGCAACCCATTATATAGCACTAATTCCATTCTACACTATGGTAAAAGTTTCATGTTAATATCTCTACTAGTTAAGAAATTATAGCGATTACAACAAATATCGTTTCAGAAAATCGTTTTTACATTTCAGGGTTGCCATACATCAAAAACGTTGAAAAATTCGGGGACGCTCCAAATCAAATTTGGGTGAAAAGATTCTGAAAGAGCGTCGAAAATTCCAAAACAATAGGTTTTCCAGCCAGATTGGACCAGAATTGACCGAGTTATTCAAAAAACGGGGAAGTCACATGATTTTTTGAATCAATCTGAATTTTTCGCCTTATTTTCCATCGCTATTTTTGAAAATCTAAAATAATGGGAAATATACAAGATATTTTATGAAACTTGGTGTGGTGGCAGAGAAAAAAGTGAGCTTTAATTTGGTACCGGTTCTGATGGCCCAGGTCCCCTAGGTTTTGAATTATTTCAAAAACAAAATTATATTTTAAATCTAAAAAAATGGGATTGAATATGTGGTACTGGATGGAAAAATGGCATCCCATTATATAGCACTAATTTCCATTCTACACTATCGGTAAAAGTTTCATGTTAATATCTCTACTAGTTAAGAAATTATAGCGATTATAACAAATATCGTTTCAGAAAATGTTTTTACATTTCAGGGTTGCCATACATCAAAAACGTTGAAAAATTCGGGGACGCTCAAAATCAAATTTGGGTGAAAGATTCTGAAAGAGCGTCGAAAATCCCAAACAATAGGTTTTCCAGCCAGATGGGCCAGAATTGACCGAGTTATTCAAAAAACGGGGAAGTCACATGATTTTTTGAATCAATCTGAATTTTTCGCCTTATTTTCCATTGCTATTTTTGAAAATCTAAAATAATGGGAAATATACAAGATATTTTTATGAAACTTGGTGTGGTGGCAGAGAAAAAAGTGAGCTTTAATTTGGTACCGGTTCTGATGGGCCAGGTCCCCTGGGTTTTGAATAATTTCAAAAACAAAATTGTATTATAAATCTAAAAAAATGGGATTAAAAAGTCGTACTGGATGGGAAAATGGCAACCCATTATATAGCACTAATTCCATTCTACACTATGGTAAAAGTTTCATGTTAATATCTCTACTAGTTAAGAAATTATAGCGATTACAACAAATATCGTTTCAGAAAATGTTTTTACATTTCAGGGTTGCATACATCAAAAACGTTGAAAAATTCGGGGACGCTCAAAATCAAATTTGGGTGAAAGATTCTGAAAAGAGCGTCGAAAATCCCAAACAATAGGTTTTCCAGCCAGATTGGGCCAGAATTGACCGAGTTATTCAAAAAACGGGGGAAGTCACATGATTTTTGAATCAATCTGAATTTTTTCGCCTTATTTTCCATTGCTATTTTGAAAATCTAAAATAATGGAAATATACAAGATATTTTTATGAAACTTGGTGTGGTGGCAGAGAAAAAAGTGAGCTTTAATTTGGGTACCGGTTCTGATGGGCCCAGGTCCCCTAGGTTTTGAATAATTTCAAAAACAAATTGTATTTTAAATCTAAAAAAATGGGATTAAAAAGTGGTACTGGATGGGAAAATGGCAACCCATTATATAGCACTAATTCCATTCTACACTATGGTAAAAGTTTCATGTTAATATCTCTACTAGTTAAGAAATTATAGCGATTACAACAAATACGTTTCAGAAAATGTTTTTACATTTCAGGGTTGCCATACATCAAAAACGTTGAAAAATTCGGGGACGCTCAAAATCAAATTTGGGTTGAAGATTCTGAAAGAGCGTCGAAAATCCCAAACAATAGGTTTTCCAGCCAGATTGGGCCAGAATTGACCGAGTTATTCAAAAAACGGGGAAGTCACATGATTTTTGAATCAATCTGAATTTTTCGCCTTATTTTCCATTGCTATTTTTGAAAATCTAAAATAATGGGAAATATACAGATATTTTATGAAACTTGGTGTGGTGGCAGAGAAAAAAGTGAGCTTTAATTTGGTACCGGTTCTGATGGGCCAGGTCCCCTGGTTTTGAATAATTTCAAAAACAAAATTGTATTTAAATCTAAAAAAATGGGATTAAAAAGTCGTACTGGATGGGAAAATGGCAACCCATTATGTAGCACTAATTCCATTCTACACTATGGTAAAAGTTTCATGTTAATATCTCTACTAGTTAAGAAATTATAGCGATTACAACAAATATCGTTTCAGAAAATGTTTTTACATTTCAGGGTTGCCATACATCAAAAACGTTGAAAAATTCGGGACGCTCAAATCAAATTTGGGTGAAAGATTCTGAAAGAGCGTCGAAAATCCAAAACAATAGGTTTTCCAGCCAGATTGGGCCAGAATTGACCGAGTTATTCAAAAAACGGGGAAGTCACATGATTTTTGAATCAATCTGAATTTTTCGCCTTATTTTCCATTGCTATTTTTGAAAATCTAAAATAATGGGAAATATACAAGATATTTTTATGAAACTTGGTGTGGTGGCAGAGAAAAAGTGAGCTTTAATTTGGTACCGGTTCTGATGGCCCAGGTCCCCTAGGTTTTGAATTATTTCAAAAACAAAATTAGTATTTTAAATCTAAAAAAAATGGGATTAATAAGTGGTACTGGATGGGAAAATGGCAACCCATTATATAGCACTAATTCCATTCTACACTATCGGTAAAAGTTTCATGTTAATATCTCTACTAGTTAAGAAATTATAGCGATTACAACAAATATCGTTCTCAGAAAATGTTTTTTACATTTCAGGGTTGCCATACATCAAAAACGTTGAAAAATTCGGGGACGCTCAAAATCAAATTTGGGTGAAAGATTCTGAAAGAGCGTCGAAAATCCCAAACAATAGGTTTTCCAGCCAGATTGGGCCAGAATTGACCGAGTTATTCAAAAAAACGGGGAAGTCACATATTTTTGAATCAATCTGAATTTTTCGCCTTATTTTCCATTGCTATTTTTGAAAATCTAAAATAATGGGAAATATACAAGATATTTTTATGAAACTTGGTGTGGTGGCAAGAGAAAAAGTGAGCTTTAATTTGGTACCGGTTCTGATGGCCAGGTCCACTGGTTTTGAATAATTTCAAAAACAAAATTGTATTTTAAATCTAAAAAAATGGGACATTAACAAGTCGTACTGGATGGGAAAATGGCAACCCATTATGTAGCACTAATTCCATTCTACACTATGGTAAAAGTTTCATGTTAATATCTCTACTAGTTAAGAAATTATAGCGATTACAACAAATATCGTTTCAGAAAATGTTTTTACATTTCAGGGTTGCCATACATCAAAAACGTTGAAAAATTCGGGGACGCTCAAAATCAAATTTGGGTGAAAGATTCTGAAAGAGCGTCGAAAATCCCAAACAATAGGTTTTCCAGCCAGATTGGGACCAGAATTGACCGAGGTTATTCAAAAAAACGGGGAAGTCACATGTATTTTTGAATCAATCTGAATTTTTCGCCTATTTTCCATCGCTATTTTGAAAATCTAAAATAATGGGAAATATACAAGATATTTTTATGAACTTGGTGTGGTGGCAGAGAAAAAAGTGAGCTTTTAATTTGGTACCGGTTCTGATGGGCCCAGGTCCCCCTAGGTTTTGAATAATTTAAAAACAAAATGTATATTTAAATCTAAAAAATGGGATTGAATATAAGTGGTACTGGATGGAAAAATGGCAATCCATTATATCGCACTAATTTCATTCTACACTATCGGTAAAAGTTTCATGTTAATATCTCTACTAGTTAAGAAATTATAGCGATTACAACAAAATATCGTTTCAGAAAATGTTTTTTACATTTCAGGGTTGCCATACATCAAAACGTTGAAAAATTCGGGGACGCTCAAAATCAAATTTGGGTGAAAGATTCTGAAAGAGCGTCGAAAATCCCAAACAATAGGTTTTCCAGCCAGATTGGGCCAGAAGAATTGACCGAGTTATTCAAAAAACGGGGAAGTCACATGATTTTTTGAATCAACCTGAATTTTTCGCCTTTATTTTCATTGCTATTTTGAAAATCTAAAATAATGGGAACTATACAAGATATTTTTATGAAACTGGTGTGGTGGCAGAGAAAAAAGTGAGCTTTAATTTGGTACCGGTTCTGATGGGCCAGGTCCCCTGGGTTTTGAATAATTCCAAAAACAAAAATTGTATTATAAATCTAAAAAAATGGGATTAAAAGTCGGACTGGATGGGAAAATGGCCACACCCATTATATAGCACTAATTTCCATTCTACACTATCGGTAAAAGTTTCATGTTAATATCTCTACTAGTTAAGAAATTATAGCGATTACAACAAATATCGTTTCAGAAAATGTTTTTACATTTCAGGGTTGCCATACATCAAAAACGTTGAAAATTCGGGGACGCTCAAAATCAAATTTGGGTGAAAGATTCGGAAAGAGCGTCGAACAATCCAAACAATAAGGTTTTCCAGCCAGAATTGGGCCAGAATTGACCGAGTTATTCAAAAAACGGGGAAGTCACATGATTTTTTGAATCAATCTGAATTTTCGCCTTATTTTTCCATTGCTATTTTTGAAAATCTAAAATAATGGGAAATATACAAGATATTTTTATGAAACTTGGTGTGGTGGCAGAGAAAAAAGTGAGCTTTAATTTGGTACCTGGTTCTGATGGGCCAGGTCCCTGGGTTTGAATAATTTCAAAAACAAAATTGTATTTTAAATCTAAAAAAATGGATTAAAAAGTCGTACTGGATGGGAAAATGGCAGCCCATTATATAGCACTAATTCCATTCTACACTATGGTAAAAGTTTCATGTTAATATCTCTACTAGTTAAGAAATTATAGCGATTACAACAAATATCGTTTCAGAAAATGTTTTTACATTTCAGGGTTGCCATACATCAAAAACGTTGAAAAATTCGGGGACGCTCCAAAATCAAATTTGGGTGAAAGATTCTGAAAGAGCGTCGAAAATCCAAAACAATAGGTTTTCCAGCCAGATTGGACCAGAATTGACCGAGTTATTCAAAAAACGGGGAAGTCACATGATTTTTTGAATCAATCTGAATTTTCGCCTTATTTTCCATTGCTATTTTTGAAAATCTAAAATAATGGGAAATATACAGATATTTTTATGAAACTTGGTGTGGTGGCAGAGAAAAAAGTGAGCTTAATTTGGTACCTGTGTTCTGATGGGCCAGGTCCCCTGGGTTTTGAATAATTTCAAAAACAAATTGTATTTTAAATCTAAAAAAAAATGGGAATTAAAAAGTCGTACTGGATGGGAAAATGGCAACCCATTATATAGCACTAATTCCATTCTACACTATGGTAAAAGTTTCATGTTAATATCTCTACTAGTTAAAGAAATTATAGCGATTACAACAATATCGTTTCAGAAAATGTTTTTACATTTCAGGGTTGCCATACATTCAAAAACGTTGAAAAATTCGGGGACGCTCAAAATCAAATTTGGGTGAAAGATTCTGAAAGAGCGTCGAAAATCCCAAACAATAGTTTTCCAGCCAGAGTGGGGCCAGAATTGACCGAGTTATTCAAAAAAACGGGGAAGTCACATGATTTTTTGAATCAATCTGAATTTTTCGCCTTATTTTCCATTGCTATTTTTGAAAATCTAAAATAATAGGAAAATATACAAGATATTTTATGAAACTTGGTGTGGTGGCAGAGAAAAAAAGTGAGCTTTAATTTGGTACCGGTTCTGATGGGCCAGGTCCCTGGGTTTTGAATAATTTCAAAAACAAAATTATATTTTAAATCTAAAAAATGGGATTAAAAATGTGGTACTGGATGGGAAAAATGGCAACCCATTATATAGCACTAATTTCATTCTACACATGGTAAAGTTTCATGTTAATATCTCTACTAGTTAAGAAATTATAGCGATTACAACAATATCGTTTCAGAAAATGTTTTTTACATTTCAGGTTGCCA